>MU223176.1:594093-619542 GCA_018584345.1 Thuja plicata | reverse complement strand
GAAAAGACACAACTCTTATTACAAATTATTTTGAAAAAATAATAAACTAACTAAAAAATAACTACCTAACTTTCGGATTTGGCTTTGGTCAAAAATCCAAAACACCTTGTGAAAAGCTAATATTTTTGTTGGAGATAGGAAATTGGATTTCCCGAACTGGGTCATTTTTATATTTTTAAAATTTAACCATATTTATCCTTTGTCAAAATCATCTTTGTAGCAGGTCTAAATTCTAGCATTTTCAGAAGGCTTTGATTAGTTAGTTCTATTTATTTGTGTCATAAAGCTTCCTTCCTTTGATTTTTTTTTTTATGGAGAAACATGCTTCTTGATAATGGATTGGGACTTCTAAATTATCAAAATTTAGGGTACCACCAGGATCCACCCAGAATGATTGTGGGGCCGAGGCTCTAAATTCCAGAGATACAAAATGTGAGCAATAGTAGAAGTATGATTCAACACACACGTGTTGAGGAAAAACTAAGTTTTGATAGCCATTGAGCAGAATGCTACCACGTAATGGAAAAAAAAATGGGGTAATGGTCTAATAGGGTCACATCTGGAAAAGGAATGACAGGTAACTCCTGATCTTTAGAAAAAGAGAAAAAATATTGAGCAGTTATCATGGCACGATCAAGCCTCTTAAATATGTGGTCAGAAATAGCTCTAAAATTAGAGCAAGTGTGCCAGAACCAACTCTACCAATGATAGTTAGCATTGGGATAAAAAAGCCTCAATTTATTGCACATGTAGTACCATGCTTCCCGATCACTAGCTATCCATCAGAAAGGCAAAATCCCTTCCTTGTCCATGGCCAGCTCAACCATATTAAAGTCCCTACACATCACCCAAGTTACAGGAGGCAAATTGTCTGCCAACCAATACCAAAGTTGAGATTTATCCACATCATCATTGGGAGCATAAATATTAACTATACCAAAAGAATTAATTTTTAAGGACAAAAAAATCCAAGTGACACACTGCATCGGATCAGAGCCATACATAATAATAGTAGATTGAAGGTGAGGTGACAGAATAGTAATGAATTCTCCCTTTCCAACTTCATGCTGAGAAGAAAAAAAAATTATGTCTGACCATATGACACAACAGGCAGTAGTAAGAAAAAATCTAGAAATTTTAACTTCTTGCATACAAAAAACATCCATACTACAAAGTCTGTGACAAGTATCCTGAACATAGTACTTTCTAAAGAGGTTAGTCAGACCTCGAACATTCCAAGATAAAAAATTCATGAAAACCCTTGCATAGCTTCCTTGTCCTCAAGAGAGGAGAAAATATTCTGCAAAAAGGTTGGAATGGAACCAAAGTTGGTGGGTAAATCTCTAGAGGACACAAACCACCACTTTTCATCTAGGTCTTCCGCATGACTATTAGGACTACAAGATCGATGCAATGTCTATGAAGAAACAACTAAAGACATATCTTGTAGAGTGCGCACCACCACCAGGGTGGTAGACCATGCAGCTAGAGATTTCCCCTGTGAAACAGGGTGTGATAAATGTTTGGCTAGCAACCCTTCGGTAGTAGGAAGGTCCTCACTAGCCAAAGGATTCGTCGAGGGAACAGAAGTGGAAGCAATGGCTATTTGATTGGGAGATGAAGTAGGTTTTCTTTTACACACAACTGTATTCTATTCTTCCTTCTTTCTAGCCTCTAAATTTTTAACATACATTTCCTTTGGTTGCGGCTTGACCTGAGGGATAGCCAAAGGGCAATCCTTAATCTTATGCTCAATCGACTGACACCTATAACAAGTGTTCAACAAGTTCAAATAAATCACCTTATGAGAGAAGGAGTGGGAACTAACCTATATTTCAATAGAGTCTTTGAGGTCCTTAGAAAGGCTGACCTCGATACAAACACACTTTTATGGATGGGCATTGAAATTTTTATCATGCTCCATAATAATGAATTTACCAAAGGTTTTGGAAATAGACTCAATGAATGAACAAAAAGGCAATGGGAGACCTAGAAACTCAACCCAGGTAGGAACTCTAAGTTTTTTATCATCCGAGATAGTAAAATCTCAAGACCACCTCTAGAAAACATGTAGAGAGGAACAAATCGTCCAGGGGCCCCGACTAAAAACTGCCTCCACTTGGGAAGGGTTAGCAAAATGAAAGAGAAAAAACCTTTCGTAAGGTCTTGGACTCCTTCAAGGTGGACCCCATGAGGGGTCCATCTCTTGTTGACCCAGTCTTTAAGGATACTTTCAGGTGGAGTCTGACCCACAAAATACCCTATCAAGGTATGTTTCTCTAACCAATCACAAGCAACATCAAATTCTTGCATGTTAAGCACAATATCAGGATTACCTCATGGAAGACCTTTGGGAAAAACTTGCATGAACATTTGTTCAGAGGAGGCGCCATGACTTTCCAAAGTAGCAACTCGAGCACCAACACCAAATTTATCTGACCAACTACATAATTTTTTGCTTTTGTTGCTTGGTTGATGAGGACTAGTTCTTCTACTCCTTAATTTTCTTTGGCAATGTACTCATAGAGTCCCTTTCCTCATATCACCTTAGTGGGTTTGACCTCTATGTTGTACTCAATAATATTGGTTATTTATTGCCTCACTTCTTGGTGATATCACCTCATGATACATTCTTGCACACTTGGGTGTGCCACATATACCATAATTTTGTTTCAAGATAATAGGTATTTGATTTTTTTGAATACCTTTACTAAAGTGAAAGCTTTATTTTCAACATAATTATACTTATTTTCATAACCCTTGAGGGTTATTGAATAGATAGCCACTGAATGTTCTTCCTTTTGATTTTCTCCCTTTTGAGTTAATACAACAACAATAATGCCATATTCACTCTCATAAAAATATATGATAAAATCCTTTGAAAATTTAGGATTAACCAACACTGGTACAAAATTTATAACCTACTTCATTTTTTTAAAAGGCTACCTGATTTGCTGGCGACCATTTGAATGTTTTCTCTTTTTGCAACATCAAAATAATAGGCCTTGCTAACCCAACAAAGCAAAAATGAATCTACTTACAAATTGTATCTTTACTAGGAAATATTGGACTCCCTTTTTATTTACTGGCAAGGGTAACTCTAGAATATCCTTTACCCATCTAGGGTTGATAACGATTCCATCTTTAGAGACTACATGATCTAGAATTTTCCCTAGGGGAACCATGGACATACATTTCTTAGGATTGAGGGATATCTTAAACTCTTGGAACCTTTAGAAAAATTTCTCTAGATGATCAAAGTGATCTTCCTTATTTGAAAATACTGTTAAATCATCCAAATAGATCAAGATTACTATATTAATTAGATCCTTAAATGCAATATCCATGGATTTCTAGAAAGAATCCCTTGTATTGGAAAGACCAAATGACATTTTGGCATAAGCAAAGGTTCTCCACTTAGTGGTGAATGTAGTTTTTTTATCATCTTCTTTAATAGCCATCCAAATTTGATTATATCTTAAAAAACCAACGATGAGGGAAAAAATTTACATCCTTTCCACTCTCTATAAAATTTTCTCCATTGATGACAATGGATGATGATCCTTCATGGAAGCTATATTTAAGTCCCAAAAATCTACACATAAACAAATATCCTCATTCATTTTCCTAAATGGAACTAGGTTTGACACACATGTTCTATGCTTGGTTGGTTAGATGATTTTTGAGTCAACCGACTTTTTTCAGCTCTTGTAACATAAGGGATAGTATCCTTGGATTCAATTTCTTCTACTATTTCCAGATAGGCTTGGTTCCCTTTGTCATCTCAATAGTGTGTTCAATGATACTTTAGTTATAGATCCTTAGATCATCATAGGTCCAAGCTATGACCCCTTTCAATTTTCACACAATGATTTGAGATACTCTCTATTAGTGCAGATACATTTTTACCTACTTTCAATTTCCTACCACTATTTCTAGGTCCTTGTAATCCTTTTCATCTGTGACAAACTTCTATTTTTACTTCCTAGCATCATCACCAATCAAATACATTTCTATATTTATCAAACTATTAGGTAACTTATTCCCTTTTAGGTGGATCACCTAATCCTCATAGGCCTCCTCCACCTTAGGATGAAACTACTCAACAAATTCTCTAGCATGTTGAATTAACATAGCAATCTGCTCATCACTATCAAACAAATACCAATTCTTATCATTTTCGGGTATAGCTGGTCAAACCAATACTTGCATTAAATGTTCATTAGTGAAAAAATATGACACAGGTTCAAATTGAGACCCAATTGTGACCAATTGGTTTACTTATGCGTTTTATTTTCTTGGGATTAATTGAATGTCAGAGGGATAAAAACCCTTTATCAAGTCCCAAAATCTATGGTGGTAAGACCTCATGCAAGGATTCTTAGTAGCTGAAGTATTTCTCACTTTTTTAAACAACTATCTCAGAGTCTTTAAACACTTTTAGCTACTTTACATCCATTAATTCAACAAGATATAGTATGCAGACCAGTTCTTCATATTCCAATTCATTGTTTGTAGAACTAAATTGAAAATGAAAAACCTTCTTTACTTCTTCTCCTGATGGGGAAATCAAATGCACACCAACACCTAAACCATTCCAACATCTTTCCCCATCAAAGTACATTACCCATAACTCTGAGGCTTAGTAACTAATGTCTTTCTTTGCTTCTTTTTTTTCTTCAGTTACTTTTGGAATAGGGCGATCAGTTGGTGGCATACTAGTTCCCAAACATATTTATTTCTATTAAATAATTAAGAAAAATATATTCTTCTTTAGTCTAATCACCTCTCACCTCTTCATCCTCTAACATTTCAATATGACACATCTCATCTTTAGATATAGAGGTATGGGTAGGTTCAAAATTTAACAAAACCTCACATGCCACATGGACAATATGGATGGGATTTTAAAATACTTTGACCTTAGCTCCATTTTTTGTCCTTAGAATCAAGTGAGACCAATCTAGGGATATGTATCCTGAATCTTGATATCAATATCACTAGTTGACTTGCTGTGGAAAATGTCTCCTACATATCATGATATAAGTACCCAGGTTGGTGGTGTGGTAGTTCCCAAAGGGAAATTTTTTTATAAAATGATTAAGAAGGACCTCTTCTTCTTATTATTTATTCCTATCACTTATCACCTCTTCATCTTTTAACATTTCAATACAATACATTTTATCTTTAGATATAGAGGTATGAGTAAGTTCAAACTTTAACACATCTTTATCTTCCACATGGGCAGTATGCATGGGTTATGAAAATACTTTGAACTTATCTCCATGTTTGGTATATATGATTAGGTGGGACCAATCTATGGACATGTATCTATTGGAAATGAGTTGAGTAACTGATTGGGGAGGGGTGAATTAGTTACCACAAAAACAAATCCAAGTCCCTTGGATCTTAATTTTTTTATCACTATTGCCTAGTTAACACACATATTCTACTGTCACTCGATTAACATAGAAAATATTAAGGTACTAACTATAATTATCCTTTAGTGATTAATTGCAGAAACATAAACCATAAAGCAAATAAAATGTACACAGATAACACCAAGATTTAACGTGGAAACCCAATATGGGAAAAACCACCAATTGAAACTACTCACTTTTTTTCACTCTTCTGAAGTGAGCCTTGTTAGGAGTCAATCCTGTTAAAGGTTACAATAACACACTGTTAGGTGTGACTTTGTTAGAGGATTTAATCACCCTGTAAGGAGTGACCTTGTTAGAGGTCTTCAAACACTTCAATGTAGAAATTTCACCTTATGAGAGGATTTAAAAAAGACTGTTAGGCCTACTATATAAAGAGATTTAGATCATTGCTACAGTTGTTAGAGAGTAAAAATGGATTGACCTTTTTTGAGAAGCAACTGTCTTTGCTGATTCAGATCTTTGCTCTGGCTTATAAGGCTTGATCCTTACTGATCACATATTCTATTATAGCTTTCTATGTTCTGTTCTCAATCAGACTCCCATCTGATTTCACCTCCACACTTCATATCAAAATACATACATCTCACTTACACATATTCAATCCAAACTTGACCTTATATGTACATGATAAGCCTTGTCAAGTCAGCCTAAATAACCTTCCAAATAATCAATAAAACTTAAGTTTTTCAGCTGCATATAGCCAATTAACCATAAAATATAAACTGCTATTAGTCGGTTGCCACTAAAAGCATAACTCGGTTAATACTAAAATCCTTCAATGCCAGACCAAAACTGTAATGCCCGAGTGAACTCGGTTAGAACTAAAAATCACTTTGGTCTTCTTCAATGCCTGAGAGTGCTTGGCATAAACTGACTATGCTCAGATAGGATTAGACATTTATGTAAACATTACTACACTTGTGTAAACATCAATGACAATACATAATTGAATAATTGTCATCAACAATCTCCCTCTTTGGCATTGATGGAAACACAACATGTCATAATAAAAATAATTATAGAGCAACAACCAGAGGAAATTTTTTTTATTAAGGTCCTTAGCTTCATTCTGATTCTCATCCAAAAACTCCCTTTGTCTTCACAATCTCTGAAATACAGATTTCTCCCTCTTACATTAATCTCTATTCTCTAATAAAATTTCTCCCTCTGTCATCAATCTTTCTTTTGGCATGACATCGATAAAACTCTCCCTCTTTGAAAACCAATGCCAAAGACACTAACCAATACACATCTAATGAAGTTTTAATGTACCTATTTGTACTGATTCGTATGCAATAAGCTCTGAATATCTTCATCATCATGTTAAATCTATTTTGTAGCTTGGTTGATGCATCACTAAACTGTTTATTAGTGAGCCTTAGTTAGGGGAATCAACCCTAGCTTTCCTCTAAGATACAAAAATGCATCCTTAGGTAATGGTTTGGTGAATACTTCTACAATTTGTTCTTTAATATTCACATATTCCAATCTTACTTCCTTGTCTTGAAATAATTCTCTCAAGAAATGATACTTTATTATAATATGTTTAGTCTTAGTATGCATCACATGGTTCTTTGAAATGTTAATAGCAATGGTGTTGTCACAGTAGATAATAACCGATTCTTTGATTTTCTCATTCATACCTAACAAAAATAGTTTGAACTATATGATATTTGAACAATTCACCGCTGCAACAATATATTCTGCCTCTGCTATAGACTGAGAAATGCAGTTCTATTTCTTAATAGTCTAGGAGACTAACCTCTTTCCAAGAAGTAATTCTCCACCACTTGTGCTCTTCCTGTCATCAACACTTTCTACCCAATCAACATCAGTAAAAGTCTTCAAGTCAAAGTTTCCTCCTTTCTTATACCATAATCCATAATCTTCAGTACCCTTAAGATATCTCAGAATTATTTTGATAGCCATCAAATGATTATCTCTAGGATTAGCTGAAAACCTTGCAACAATACCAACTGCTAATGCAATATCAGGTCTAGTGTGAACAACATATTGAAGTTTACCAATCATGGATCTGTAGGTAGTCTGATTTACCTCCTTTGATTCATCATCCTTAGACAACTTATGTCCAGTAGGCATAGGTGTTCCAACTGGTATGGAATCTTCCATTCCAAATTTCTTTAGTATCTCTTTGATGTATTTAGATTAAGTAATCTAGATACCATCTGTCATATGATAAAATTCTAAACCAACAAAGAATTTGATTTCACCAAACATAGACATCTCAAATTCCTTACTCATAGCTTCAGAGAATGCTTTGCATAAATCATCATGTCTAGTAAATAGTATGTCATCAACAAATATCTCTGCTAATAGTATCTTGTTTTGAGGTCCTTCTTTGAAGTACAAGCTACTATTGTCATTATTTCTTTGAAATCCAATACTTATCAAGTAACCATGCAATCTTTCATACCAGGCTCTAGGAGATTGTTTCATTCCATACAATGCTTTGTACAGTTTGAAAACCATATTCCTTTTGTTAGGATCTAAAAAACCTTCAGGTTGCTTAATATGGACTTCTCTTGAAGAATTCCATTCAATAATTCTAATTTTACATCCATTTGATATACCTTGAATCCTTTATATGCAACATATGCCAGAAGAGTTCTGACTCCTTCAAGTCTTGCAATAGGAGAAAAAGTTTCTCGATAATCAATACCCTCTTCTTGAGCATATCCTTTACATACTAATCTTGCTTTGTTTCTGGAAACTTATCCTTTTTCATTCATCTTGTTTCTAAAAATCCACTTAGTACCAATCACATTCTTATCTTTTGGTCTAGGTAAAAGAGTCTAGGTTTTGTTCTTTTCTATTTTCTCAATCTCTTAATTCATTGCTTCGATCCAACTTTCATCATTCAATGCATCTTTAATAGTTCTAGGTTCAATTTCACTAAGAAAACATGTACCTTTGATTTTTTTCCTTGTCATTATACCTTCTGTCTGATCTCCAATTATTTTTTTAGGTGCATGATGCCTTCTGACATACTTTGCAAGTATAGGTTCCCTCCTCTTTGATTCTGGGCTTGCTCCACTATGTTCACCATGCTCAAATATTCTATTTTGTTCTTCTGTCTAATACTCAGGTTCCACTATCTGAGACTCGGGTGCCTCTGTCTGTGACTCGGGTGGCTCTATCTATGACTTGGGTGCCTCTGTTTATGACATGGTTTCCTCTATCCATGACTCAGTTTCTTCAGTCTAAGACTCAATTTATTCAGTTAGCAGTGCTGGTTGCACAAGTTGCAACAAGATTTGTGCTGATGAATTTAGTGGTTGACATGGTTGCTGTCCAATCACCATTGCCTATGTCTTAGGTATAGTATCAAGTTCATAATACACAAAGCTCCTATATTCCTCATGCTCTTTATTGCTCTGTTGTTCATTTCTCTCTACAAACTCATCAATCTTTACATTAACACTTTCTATGACTTTATGAGTAGTAAGATTCAAACATTTGAATGCTTTTCTTTTGTAGAAGTAGCCTAGGAATATACCTTCATCACCTTTTACATTGAATTTTCCATTTCTTGCCTCCTTCAAGATGTAAAATTTACTTCCAAATACTTTGAGATAATGAACATTAGGTTTATAGCCATACCATAATTCAAAAGGTGTCTTCTCAGTAACTTTCATCAGTTGAACTCAGTTCAAGGTGTAAATTGCAGTACTGTTGGATTCCTTCCAGTATTTGGTAGCCACATTCTTTTCAATCATCAAGGTTCTTGCACAATCCATAATGGATATGTTCCTTCTTTCTACTATACCATTTTTCTGTGGTGTACCTGGGGAAGATACTTGTCTCTTTATTCCTCTTTCATTGTAGAATTCATTGAACTCATTAGAAATGAATTCTCCTCTTGTGTCGGATCTTAGGCATTTAAGTTTATTTCATATTTATTTTTCAACTCTGGCAAGGTACCATTTGAACTTCTGAAAAGCTTCTGATTTTTCCTTGAGAAACATAACAGTCATCATTCTGGAATGGTCATCAACAAATATAATGAAATACTTCTCAATTGTGTAACTTGTTGTTCCAATTGGTCCACATAAATTAGTATGCACTAATTCCAAGACTTCTTCTGTACTGTAATTCTTGCTCTTAAAACTAGTTTTGCCCATCTTCCCAATTTGACATTGTTTGCATATTGCCAATTCAGATTTCTTCAAAATAGGAATAACTCTCACTCTTTTGTTCTTTCTTATGTTGATCATGTTATCAAAGTTTACACGACATAAACTTTTATGCCATAACCATCTTTCTTCTACTTGTGCAATAAAACATGAACTTTCATTGAGATCAAGATATATTAGATTACCTTTTGTTTTCTTGCTAGTTCCAACTAGGTGTCCCTTACCATCTAGGAGCTTGGCCTTACCATTCATGAATTCTACCTTGAAACCAATGTTATTCAGATGTGCCACACTTAGTAGATTATTCCTTAGTTCTTCAACCCAATAAGCATTATCACATATGATTCCTTCAGTTAGAGAAATACAACCTTTACCTTTCACATAATAGGGTTCATCATTCCCAAAACTGACACTCCCACCATCATAGTGATCAAGATGTTCAAATTTGGTTTTATCACTAGTCATGTGGTGAGAACAACCACTATCGATTATCCAAGACTTATTCTTGCTAATATGAGAGTAAAGTGCAGTCTTTTCATTATCTTCATTGTTTGACTCATCCTTAATAACAATGTAAACCATTTCATCTTCATCTTCATCACTATTAAAATATTTAGCAATATAACAAGATTTATTACTTTTGTCCTTCTTTCTTTTGTAATTCTTGAAATCTTTCTTGCCTTTGTACTTATTAAAATTTTTCTCATCTTGGTCTTCTTTGTTCGAATGCTTAGCAGCAATGTGACCAACCTCATCACATGAAAAGAAAATCAATGGTATTCTTCCTTTGTACTATCCTTTTCCTTTTTCAACTCTCTTTTCAAGTAATGCTTCAATGATTTCTATATCTTCATCATCAGATTCATCATCATTGTCACTGTCAATCTATTTTCCTTTCATCTTACCAAGGTTTAATTTGGCTTTGAATGCAGACTCAAAATTGCAAGGATTAGGAGAGTAATTGTCAAAGTTATCCAACTCAAAAGCTATAAGCCTTCCAACCAATGCATATAGAGTTATATCATTACTGCACCTCATCTCTTGAATAAATGATACTCTAATAGCATAGATAGGAAGAAAATTTCTTAATACCTAACTAATCACTATTTTGTCTTCAATTTTTCCACCAGAAACTTTGATTGCATTGACACATTTCTTGATTATTTCACTATATTTTGTAATGTTTTCTCCTTCTTTCATTTTCATTTGATCAAACTGACCTCTAAGACTTTCTTCTTTGGCTCTCTTTACATTTTCATATCCTCCATATATATCATGTAGTTTCTTCCACATATCATAGGTAGTAGGGAAGTCCTTGACTTCATCAAATTTGACATAGCTGAGTGAAGAAGCTATATCAATCATCATTATGCTATGATTCTTCATGTCCATCATCTGTTCCACAGACATAGGTCTTGATGGTTCCACATACTTGTGATCTTAGAATTACAAACCAGTGTCTCCAATAGAAGATATATGTAGCCTCATTAGATCTTGCCATGCAATGAAGTTGTCTTTGTTAAGCTTAGGGATCTCCCTTCTGTAAGGCATCTCTGATCTTTAGCTTAGGCCTTGAAACCTTCCCTGAAAGCACCAATAGCTTTGATACCAATTGTTGGAAATGAATTAAGTAACTAAGAGGGGAGGGGTGAATCAGTTACCACAAAAAAAAATCCAAGTCCCTTAGATCTCTTAAACAAATTTATCACTGCTGCTCGGTTAACACAGATATTCCACTGTCACTCGGTTAACATAAAAAATCTTAAGATGTTAACTGTGATTATCCTTTAGTGATTAATTACAAAATCATAAACCATAAAGTAAATAAAATGTACACAGATAAAACCAAGATTTAACTTGGAAATCAAATATGGGAAAAACCACCAATTGCAACTAGTCACTATTTCTCACTTTTCTGAAGTGAGCCCTATTAGGAGCCAACCCTATTAAAGGTTACAATAACACACTGTTAGGTGTGACCCTATTAGAGGATTTAAGCACCCTATAAGGAATGGCCTTGTTATAGGTCTTCAAACACTTCAATGTATAAATGTCACCTTGTGAGAGGATTACAAAAGACTGTTAATCCTACTTTGTAAAGAGATTTAGATCACTGCTACAATTGTTAGAGAGTAACAATGGATTGACCTATTTTGAGAAGCATCTATGTTTTCTAATTCAGATCTCTACTCTTGCTTATAAGAATTGATCCTTACTAATCAAATATTTTGTTGTAACTCTATATTTTCTATTCTCAATGAGAATCCCATTTGATTTTGCCTCCACACTTCATATCAAAATACATACATTCACTTACACATATTTAGTCCAAACTTGACTTTATATATTGTATAGTTAGAAAAAGGAAGAACTTCCATTGTAGATAGGTTTAGCCTTCCGAGTAAGTGTTTTTGGGGTCATGTCAAGTGCCTTGAATGGGTTCTTGATTTAGACCTGGCTTTCCCCCTGTTCTGCCCCAATTCTTCACGTTAAGTTCACCAAAATGTAAGGTAGAAAAAATGATGTTAAATAGAATAAGAGTGTTTTGATACTCAAATAAATTATCACCTTACATTTAATGTTTAGAGTGGAGGGATAAATAAGATATTCCCCTTTATTCTCAAATGCACAAAGGAAGGATCCAAATTGATCAACCCAAAAAGGATCAACACATAAATGAATCAATCTATTGGAAATAAGAATAAAGAAGGAGATCTAGGGTTTCCCTCTTAAAATGTGTGTGAATGAATGTAAATGTGTGATAGATTTAGAATTATTAAGTATTTGAATTGAAATGGATAGGAGAAATACACTAACCTTGAAATATTGCAGATCTGAAGAATGCTATTTTCTGAGGTCTGTACTCTATTTTTGGAAAATCTGAAGTATGATCTAGAACTGGAATGCAGAGATGAACAAAACCTAGAAATATTTTTCTGATCTGACACCATCTTGAGAAAAAGGTCAACCTTGACCCACAAATGTCACCCCTGACCCAATAATCTCAACCCTGACCTACACAGGTCCGACAGAAAATTTGTTCGTGGATCCTGATAGTTCGTTGAAAAGGGTATCCAGATCTGAGTTCAAATCCATAGTCCCACACCTGTACCTACAATAAAAAGAGATTTTTTTGTTGAGGGGGAGGGGCTTGCCTTAGTCAAACCCCAATTTAGGAATTAACCTTGAAATAAATAAAGTATAGAATGCTAGCAAGTAGTAGAACTTAATCTAAATGAAGCTATGATATTTAATAGATATGCAATTGTAATTCAAATGTAAGCAAGTATGTAAATATGAAAGCTTGGATTCAATAGAAACTAAAAACTCCATGATTGTATGCTTGGAACCCACCTTGAAGAGAATGAATGAGTTTTGAGGATGCACAAAGGATCTTTGAAGGAAGATCACACAACCATGATGGCTAGATCTAGGGTTTGAATGATGAATTTTGCATGTTGGAACAAAATCCCTTCAAAAAGCTTGAAAGATTTGAATCCTTGATCTTCAATGGAGGACTTGAATGCTTGAGAGGAAGACTTCAACACCTTGAAAGTTTGGAAACATGTAGAACAATGGATGCTTAAACCTTTTTCTTCTTGGTTAGAGCTTTTTTGCACTTAGAAGACTTAGAGAAAAAGAGAGAGAAAGGCTTCCTTTTATATGAAACTAGGGCACAATTTTCTAGAGAGGCCAAAATAGGATAATTAAATTACAATTAGACCCATGTCCCTAGAATAGGACCTATATTAAATATAATTTAGGATTTTACGCTTTGAAACCCAAAATAGTCGACCTAGAAGTGGGAAAAATGAGTTTTTGATGACCTCTGAAAGCTGACAAGCTTCCATATTTGGAAGGGGGACCCAGTCAAGGTTGAGGTCAACCTTGAACCAGGGGGTCAGAACCCTTGGAAAATGTGCCAGGTGGGATAAAAGGTGCCCTAAGAGGCTCAATCGGGGTCCTAAACAGGCACATAAGCAGGAGATGATGTAGAAATGAGGGGACAGTATGATGGAGGTCAAAAACATCCCCTAAGGAGGGATAAACATTCTTATCATGGAAGTGCTTCCATTTTAAGATGATACATTAATAATCCATAATAATCCAACACACAACATACATACATAAAATAAAACAATTAAATGTAAAGGTTAAGGAAATACAACACTAAATCAATTTTCTTCCTTTACATTTTGGTGAACCCGCGATACAAAAATCTTTCTTGTTTGTGTTAGAGCTTTGAATCTCACATTAGCTCTTGCATACATATTAAATTTTCTTTTATGCTCTTGCATTTTAAAATCCAAAAAAAAAAAATATTCATAAAAATACATAAACACTTCTTGCATCTCATTCATTATGAAGATCTTTTGGTGTATGGCTATTTTTCTTATAATGCTTCTTTTAGCATCTCTTTATAGTACCTATGATGTCTATGAGAGTATCATCCATTTAATCATGTTCGTTAATCTTCATATTTCACTTGTTTATGCTACTTTGAGATTAACTAATACTAGTCTTCCTACTTTTAAAACTTTCATTAAGGATTTGTGTAGTGGAATAATTACCCTTTTGGATTATGTGAAGAATTGGGTTGATGATACCTCATTTCCTAATATTCCTAATCCTATCATTCCTAATCTAGCTCCTAATCTCCCTAACCCTAATCCTATCAATTCAAATGCAATTCCAAATATTCCTATTTCCATTTCTCCACCTTCACTCCCTAGTTCTTCCCACACTTATGATGGGGCTCAAGCTAGGATCCACGATAATGATGTTTGAGAATTCTTTCTATTACCTTCAGCTCCCAATCCAATCCATAATTATGATAAAGGGACAAACAAGGAAACCTCTTCTAATCCTATCATTCCACCATACACAACATTTTCTCATGAGCACCATAATTAATCTCCTCCTATTGAAGCTTTGCAAGATAGGTACACTACCAGATATACAATGGTGGATAAACAAGGCTATAAAGGTTTAGGGCTTGGTATCAATGAACAAGGCATTAAAAACCTGATTCATTCATCTCCTAAACAAGATATGCATGGTATAGGTTTCCCACCTCCTCCCATCAAGGTAGTGGATCTTAACAACCGTCCTCCTCTTTATGTTCTTCTCCCAACACCTTCTTTAGATCACCCTGATAATCCTCAAGATGTGGCTAAGAAAGTGTATGTCCAATTAATCAATTACAAGAAAGAAATATTCAAACCTATTCTAATAAATTCTCTCTCTAAATATAAATGTCCTTTTCATTATAGTAATAAACATTTACTTGCTGATTGTGTGCATTTAAAGCTATATGTTAGAGAAAGAGATACCTTGGGAATTATATCTCATTCCCATGCAATATTACAATTCCTTCATAATTTTGATATAGGGCATTCCCCTTGTTCTTCTACAAGTTAGATTGCATTTTTCCTCTTGTCTCTTCACTGGGGGGCAAGAGGTATTTTATTCCAGTCTTCTAGGATCCATTTTGCTCTTAGCATGTATTTTGTTTTGAGTTTAATTGGTTATTCTTGCTATATTTTATCCCTATAAATCTTTATAATCATTCTTGATATCTTTTCTAGGACATTTGTTTTGTAAATATATATCTTTTATATAAAATCTCTTGATATAATATATCCCTTGCCTACACACCTGGGGGCCAAGGTATTTTCCTCCTTACTCTATCTAAGGATATAATTTCCTTAGCATAGTGGCATTTGTTTATCATATAACATTATTTCCTTATAAAGATGTATGTTTATGACTATAGATACCCTCTTATATAAGAGGTGATTGTCCTAGGTCATCACCTCTTCTTTATTTTGCAAATTATGTTCTTTATAAACTCTTTCTCTTGCTTTAGGTTAGAGTTTGAATCCTTCATTCCTAAGATTCCTCTTCCTCTTGATTACAGGGGGCTTGATGATTGAATCTTTGTTCCCTCTTTTCTTTAGAAGATGACATTTTATCCTAAGCACTCCTCTATGGTGAGGGTCTTGTTGATAAGATCTCTTCCTTTTTGAGGATCTTTTTTCCATAAGCGACATATCCATTTCATGATTAGCTATGTTGTTGGATGTAAAGGTCAAGGCTTTTTGCTAAGAATATGGTATACATTGTTGTAAAACTAGATATCTCCTTACCTTGTGATGTAGGTATCCTCTTTTCTCTTCCTTATCCTACCTAATGGGTAGTCATGATAAGGAGGGGGGCATATATAGGGTCTCCCTTGTACTATAGTTTGCATTAATTTATATTTTGCAACATGCTAAATCCTTAGAAGGTAATGCACATAAGTTGCTAAATCCTAAAGAGATACACACCCTTTTTAAATTTTCAATATGATAAATCCTTGGAAGGTAACACACATAAGTTTCTAAATCCTGAAAAGACACGTATTTTATATTCATAGTGAAACAAGAATGTGGATCTATGGATATTTTCAAAAGCTGCCAGAAGACACATTATAATTACAAGCATAGTTTATGGGTGAACCTGTTGGGCTCTCCCTCCTTAGTGATTCATAGTAAGGTAGGCATCTTACTAGGTGAGGAAATCACTTTCCCTTCCCCCTCTTTCACTTTCATGCTAGTAGGATTAGATCATGAAGCTATGTTATCTATAGTGTTGTTCTTGTCTTGCTTATGTAGTCATGTATGTTTCTATGATTGATTGCTCTTAATTTTCCATATATTTATACATGTATGTTGAGTTATAATCTTTGTTCTAGGGGCTCATGTCCTTGGCCTAGTGATGTTCTACCTCGTTGCAATCCACCAGAGTCTTTATTCTAACTTTACCAAAAGCATGTTTGATTTCCATACTTTCGCTAAAGTGGGGGCTTAATGTATCATCTTAAAATGGAAGCACTTCCACGATAAGAGCCTTTAGCCCTCCTTAGGGGATTTTTTTTATCACCATCATATTGTACCCTCGTTTATACATCATCTTTTACTTTTGTGCCTGTTTAGGACCCTCATTGGGCCTCTCCGGGCACCTTCTATCCCACCTGGCACATTTTCCAGGGGTTCTGACCCCCTGGGTCAAGGTCAACCTCAAAATTGACCTAGGTTAGGGTAAAAATTGACCTTGACCTAGGTCAAGGTTGACCTTGACCTTGACCTGGGTCCCCCTTCCAAATCTGGAAGCTTTTCGACTTCCGAAGGTCATCAAAAAATCATTTTTCCCGCTTCCAGGTAAGCTATTTTGGGTTCTGAAGTGAAAAATCCTAAATTATATTTAATATAGGTCATCATCTAGGGAAATGGTTCTAATTTCAATTTAATTCTCCTATGTCAGCCTCTCTAGAAGATTGTGCCCTAGTTTCATATAAAAGGAAGCCTTTCTCTCTCTTTTTCTCTAAGTCTTCTAAGTGCAAAAAAGCTCTAACCAAGATTTTGTCAAGAAGCAAAAGGTTCAAGAATCCATTGTTATAAATGTTTCCAAACTTTCAAGGTGTTAAAGTCTTTCTCTCAAGCATTCAAGTACTCCATTGAAGATCAAGGATTCAAAGCTTTCAAGCCTTTTGAAGGGATTTGGTTCCAACATGCAAAATTCATCATTCAAACCCTAGATCTAGCCATCATGGTGGTGTAATCTTCCTTCAAAGATCCTTTGTGCATCCTCAACACTCATTCATTCTCTTCAAGGTGGATTCCAAGCATACAATCATGGAGGTTATGGTTTCTATTGAGTCCAAGATTTCATATTTACATACTTGCTTACATTTGAATTACAATTGCATATCTATTAAATATCATAGCTTCATTGTTAGATTCAATTCTACTACTTGCTAGCATTCTATACTTTATTGATTTCAAGGTTAATTCCTAAATCGGGGTTTGACTAAGGAAAACCCCTCCCCCCAACAAAAAAATCTCTTTTTATTGCAGGTATAGGTGTGGGACTGTGGATTTGAACTCATATTTGGATACCCTTTTCAGCGAACAATCAGGATCCACGAACAAATTTTCTGTCAGACCTGTGCAGGTTAGGGTCGAGATTATTGGGTTAGGCATGACATTTATGGGTGAAGGTCTACCTTTTTATCAAGACGGTGTCGGATTGGAAAAATATTTCTAGGTTTTTTTCATCTCTGCATTCCAATTTCGGATCATACTTCAGATTTTCCAGAAACATAGTACATACCTCAGAAAATAGAATTCTTCAGATCTACAATATTTCAATGTTAGTGTATTTCTCCTATCTATTTAAATTCAAATCCTTAATCATTCTAAATCTATCACACATTTACATTCATTCACACACATTTTAAGAGGGAAACCTAGGATCTCCTTCTTTATTCTTATTTCCAATAGATTGATTCATTTATGCATTGATCCTTTTTGGGTTGATCAATTTGGGTCCTTCCTTTGTGCATTTGAGAATAAAGGGGAATATCTTATTTATCCCCCCACTCTAAATGTTAAATGTAAAGTGATAAGTGATTTGAGTATCAAAACACTCTTATTCTATTTAACATCATTTTTCTACCGTACATATATATATGATAAGCCTTGTCAAGTCGACCTAAATAACCTTCCAAATAATCAATAAAACTTAAGTTTTTAAGCTACATATAAAAAATAAACCATAAAATATAAACTGCTGTTACTCATCTATCACTAAAAGCATAACTCGATTAATAATGAAATCCTTCTATTGGTTGTATTTCCAGTTTTAAAGTCTTTCTAAATTTTTTTTGAGTTCCTAGTCAAATTCCTGCATAAATGTCAAATTCCTGTCAAGTGCTATCAAAATTCCTTTGCAAATGATGATCTCCGAGTGTTAAAATCAGAGACGTATAGAAAACCCTAGGTCCTAGGTCAATTTTCATTCATATTCAAGAGAAAACCCTAGTTCCTCATAATCGCTTCTAATTTTTAGTTATTTTTTGAGAAAATTTGAATCACTTAAGTCATGTATCTCTTTCATATTTTAAAGTTAGTCGTGATGTCTCTTTAAGCTTTAAGAATATTCTATTTTACTTTGAGACTTAGCGAAATGCTTTGGTCATGTTATATCATAAAGAAAAGAATATGCTTTCAAGGATTGTGAGACTTAACAATGATCATTGATCCAGATCCTAATACTGTGGTTCGTACAAAGTCTCATTTGAAACCCTAGAGTTAAAGAATCCTATGGAAACTTTGAGTTTCTTTAGTCACATAGTCTCATAAGAAAATTAGAGTTTAAGCCTGGTTGAAATATCATTCAGTCAAGTGATTGTAGAAATAAATAGGAGTTAAGTCAAATCTAATGAGATTCATTAATAGCCATTGATTTAAGAAGATGATCCAGTGGTGGGCGTGAAGTCTTGAAATAAACTCTTCAGTTAAGAAATTATAAAGCAACTTCAAGTTTCTTCAATCACGGTGTCTCATAAGTTCACCAAGGTTAAGAGATGAGTTAAAACTATTCATTCGTGAGATCTCCATAGAAAATAAGGGTTAAGTTAAATGTTAGGAGATCTGGGGACTACCGTTTGATTCAAGGTTGATCCTATGGCCAGATTTTAGTCATGAGATGAAAGCTCAGTTGAGAAAAAGTTCATGAGATTTAGTGACTACCATCAGATTGAAGAAAGATCTAAAGTCTGGAGTTCAATCTCGAAGTAAACCTTGACTTAAATCATTTATTCAGCAACAACAAGATTCAGTTAGTTGGGGAGTCTCCATGAGAAATATGGTTAGTAAAGATTAAGTAAAAACTTACTTGAATATATAGAGAGATCTGAACCGTAAAAAAGAAAAGATCTTATGGATGGCGTGAAGTCATTGATAAAAGTTAAAAAGTCAGAGTAAGCTCAGAAATTTAGAGGTAATAATATAGATGTTGAAACATGTCTAAGTCATTCCTGAGATCTACGGTCTACACTAAGTCTCAATTCAAACCCAAGGTTAAGAAATTCATCCCGCGACTTAGAGATAGCTTTAGTCATGAAGTCTCATAGTAAACTATAGTTAAAGACAATGCTAAAGAGATTTCATGTGAACCATTGAATTAGAAGGGATCTAGTGGTAGTTGTGAAGTCTCATATTAGATGCATAAAGTACAAGATGAATGTGAGATTTCATATGAGCCATCCGATTAAAAGAAGATCTAACGATGGTAAAGTAATCTCAAATAAAACTCAAGGCCAGTAAAATCTTTTAGTGACTTTGAATTTGTACAGTCACAGAATCTCTAAAAGAAACATAAGTTAAGTGAATTCATTCAATGACTAAGAGATAACTATTGATCAAAGTTTTGATCATGTGGTGAGCGTAAAAACTCATAAAAAAATGAGAGCTAAAGAAAACTCTCAGTGACAAGGAGATCAAGCAGTCACTTAGTTGCAGAAGAGAACCAGGGTATGAGCGAGGTAAAAGTAAGAGTTTTCTCCCATGCCATGTTGTACAGTCATTAGCCAATCAGAACATAAATTGATATCAAAGAAAAAAAGAAGTAATGACAAATTGATATCAAAGCAAAAAATAGGATACGAGGATAAATTGATATCAAAGAAAAAAACAAGTAATGACAAAAGTGACTGAATAGAAAATTCATGATTTTCAAAGGGATTGGTGCATTGATTTCTTTGAATAAATAGGAATTACCATTGTTCATTTTATTTTACCAGAGTTTCATTTTTTAGAGCTAAGAATTGCATAAAGTGATTAGAGCTTTCAAGAGAATAGAGTTATCCAGATTTGCAAAGTGAGGAAAGAGATTTGATCAGTAGTGTTCCAGTTTAGTGTAGACAAGATGAGATGAGAAATGAGCATTACTTCAAGTAGTGGAAAGAGCAGAGATGATGATGATGATCAAAAGGGAAAGAGAAATTACTCTAATGAATTTTTGACTCTACTCCCAGGATCAAATCAAGGAAAGAAGGTAAATGATGAATACCTTGGAGATAATATGGATTTCATTAGAGATGCTAAGACTCCTGACTATTTAGGATATCCTTTGTTTAACTATTTTCATAAGAATAGTGATGGTCTTGTTCCTGTGTCAAACCCTTGGACATCAGGGTTAGATAACTTGATAGTTCTATATGTATTTGTGGATGTGGATTTATTACTAGAATTAGCTAACAGTTATGACAAAATCTCTAAAACCATAAAACAAGATGATGGTACAGCCCTAGTAAATATAGATAGGGCATCATTTATGAAAGAATTTAATATATACAACCCCTGCACTACTGAAATAAACCTAAAGGCCTTAGCTTCTAGGTATACCAGGGAGGCCTGTGTTGTAGCTAAATTGATTCAAGCCCATGTGCCAAGAGGAGCCATAAATTACATAGCACCCATTCCTAGTGACAATTCACCTTACTTCTACAAGGACCTAGCCTTTTACATGAAGTACATTTCCTATGGCCTGTGTACAGTTCTAGGGGTTGATAATGGAAAAGAAAGAATATCCTCTGATATTCTAATGATAGTTATGGATATGAAAAGTCCCCATGTCATCAAAGATTATGATTACATCTAGTATGTAATTTGACAAGATGCATAAAGGGTTTGTTGTTATCCAGAAGAAGGAAGCCAACCCTAAATTCCTATAGTATTCTTTACTCATGCATTTGATTTTGTTCTATAATTTCAATATCATGGACCAACCCAATCTGAGATAAAAGATTCTATAACGGTCAATCCAACCCTGTACAAATTTGGTTGAGGGTGTGGAATTATACATCCATGGAGAATGAGTTCTTTGCTTTCCACAACTGGATGGTATATCCATTATTGAGCAGTTTGGGAGTCAATATGTCTAGGATACCAATTAAAGTATTACAACTTCTAAGACCCTATAAGTTTGTTGATAAGTGGAATCAAGATCAAAACTGGGTAGACTTCTATTACCATAATAATTTCACTCTAATTAGAGTTTATGGTTATTCCCAGCCTCGACACATTCTACCATACCAGGTGCCATGAAGGATTTCTACCATGGAATTCATATGGCAGCTTATGCTGACTGATAAGGAGCATTTGGCTCCACATAGAAAAAGAACATTCACACCTTGACAGCTTATTGTTTTTGATTTTACAATTGGTAAAAGGGCCTATGATGTTTGTGAATAGATGGTTAAGCCACTTCAGGCTGAATACGGCCTTATATAGGTATGTGGATACTGAAGGGTTCATTTTTAGTGCAAAAGGATCCTGACACCCACTATCCCTAATACTAAAGTGCATGAGTAGTGTGAAGAGGAGGACCTTATCAGGAACATCCTAGAAGAGGATAAAATTACAAGTAGAACAACAAAGTTACAAGAATTGATGGATTTATATCAACAAATTAAGAAGAAAGGGATCCATTTTGGGGGTTATTTCCCTGGTATGCCTTATCTACAAAGACTAGATAAGATGATTGAGTCTTATGGCACACTGTGTAGCTAGCTAGAGGAATAGATAGAGGATAAGGATAGAGGTCCAAACAAATAGTCATCCTTAGAATATAATGATAGTAGTTATTTTATACATAGCCCCCCAACAATGGATTAGCCACCTTAGACAAAGGAAAACATAATAGATTTGACTCAAGGACAAGAGGCTGAGATAATTGTTGAACCTCCTACAAAGAAGAAAAAAGTGGAAACAAGGGAGCCTTATGATGTCAAGGCATAGAATAGGAAAAATGATAAAGTGAGTGCATTATTCACTGGAACAAGAGCTTATGATCATCAACTAAGGAAGTTCATAAGAGAAGGAAAGAAGAAAAGAGAGGACATAAAAGAGAATGTTGAAATGCCTCTCTTATTATGTCAAGATGAAAGGGAGATACAACAAGAGGAATTCTTGAGGGATGATGAGTTCATAAAAACCAAGGAATTCAAGGACTTTCTCATTCGGGCTAAACAACATGAAGTGGGGTCATAATTACAACTAATAAGAGGAGAAGCAATAACAAGTGAAGCCTTATAGGCTCTACAAGAGTATGATCCCAAATCAGAGAACATGACTCTAGATGAAGCTAGATAGTTAGTAAAGTCTAGTGGGATACTACTAGTAGAGGGATGGGATTTGGCCTCATCTTTTATTATAGATCAAATAAGGAGGCAACCAGTTATCAAATTTTATTTAGAGACACAGGTAGGGGATATGATTAAAGGATGTGGTTACAATGCACAGTCCCAAACCCTAGCCATGTGGGCTGTAGCTCCTAATAACCAAAAGCCATCATTGATAAATGTACAAGAGAAGATGGATGAGGATAAAATCATCTAGTCCATCCATAATATGGGAGATTTGGAAATTTCACAAGCTATCACTTACTTTGCTCATCTAAATGAAGCAAAATATTTGCAAATGTCAAATAGATATCAAAATTTATTTGATGAAGTAAGTCTTGTTGTGAAGGATAGAGAACTGGGTTTAATAAATATAAATGCACTAGAGAAGCTAGTTGCAGAGCTAAATGTAAAGCTACAAGAAATCCCTGTGACTACCCCTGCTGAGCCTATACAAGTTGCAGATGCATTGGTACAAATAGAGGATGCAGGGGAGATTGAGAAGGAAAAAGAGAAGAAGGATAGTGTGTAGAATAATATGTCTTTAGAAGTCTTTTTGAATATCTTGCAACATAGGATTAATATCCTAAAAGATAAAGCTGATCTTGTTCATGGTGCCTATAATAAGTTACTTGGTTTGCAAATAAAGGTAACCAATTTTGTTTCAACTTTGAACCCGTATTTTGGGACTTGGTCAATTAGGAAAAAATTGTTTGAGATATTAGCAGCCCTGCAGCCACTTAGGGCAGACCTCCAAAAAATTGTAATACAAGTTGGTAAGGAGATAGAGAAAATTGGGGTAACATTGTCTTTCTTTAAGGGAAAGGAAAATCAAATTGTGGCCAGACTCAACATGTTTGGACCAGAGTATAATAAGTTTATTCCTTCAATAAGGGAAGAGGATGATCAAATCAAGGAAGTGGAGGCATGGAGAGGAGAATTTGATTCATTACTACCTATTAAAGAGGCATTTATTTCTAACAAAAATGAATTGGATATGGAAAGGTTTAATAGAACCTTAGATGAGGCATTTAAGGCCGAGAAAGACTTCAATAAGTTTGTGATAGATGTCAAGAACATAATAGATGCAAGGTGGGAGAGGAAAAAAGGCACAATTAGAAAGCATTCAAAGCTTTAATTTGACTATAGAGGAAGAAGTTGAAACATGGGTTGTTCTCACAAAGCCCAAGAAAAAGAAAACTTCAACAATTGAACTAGACATACTGGACGAGGAATAGAAGGACACCTGGCACCTGATCTTTGAGCACAGGGAGGTTAGTCATCAGAAAGATTAGTGTATGTTATCCTATAATGTTAGTCACTAAATCTCACAATAACTATTGGAGGCTACCCAAAATATCTTCAGACAAAGGTGCTAGCTATCAAAAGATTTCAAGATCAAATTTGATTGTATTCCTATTTTGTCCTTCCATCGCTTATGGTTTATTTGTATTTTGTCTTCTTCTATCTTTTAGGGTTAGGTCTAAAACCATCCGAAGCTTGTTGCATCCTTAGTCTTTAAGGATTCCAAGATGGTGTAGACTCTCTATATAACAAGTTGTATCATTTTTGTAAGCATGATGAGAGGTGAAATATAATTGCAAGGTAAACTACTCAATTTTGTCTGAGTTTTGTGCTTATTGTCTATTGAATGTATTTGAAGTAGTAACAATATTAATAAAATACATTACAATTTTTGTTCTATATCTTGTGTTGTCTCTTTATATTTCTATTCAAACTCTTGTATGTTTAAATTGCAAGGAATTTTAGATATACCAATTACAAGGTGATTGTGCAGTTACTTGTGAGTTGTAATGTCCCTCCAACCCTGTCAAGGCCTGGTTATGCTCACTAGAAATTAGGAAGAGCTATATGTGAGAATGATCCTTCTTGAGATGGTTGCTTAAACCGAACCTCTTACAACTCACCATAACTTCATATTTTAATAGGGGAAATAATAATATTTACATAAATATGTTCCTTTATATCTTCATGTGTGTCAGTGATAGTTTAGGACCTTAATGCAAAAAGGATCACTTGATAGACTTAGATGCTTATATGTGAGATGCTCATTATTAATGTTTAAAATTATCTTAGGTTAATTAATTATGATTACTTAAAGATATTAGATGTGTTATGTAATGCCCACCCTAGAATCTTTCTATGTCAGACTGACAGGACTATTGCTTGACACCTTAGATTTTATGATGGGCTATGATTATTATTCAGTTAGCATTTTATGAGACATTTGAGTATATATATATATTTGGTTACTGCAGTTTATTTAGAAATATTAAATGAGTTAGAATTTAATGATGAATGGTTAGAAATGAACAATGAGGAAAATGTTTTACATTGATTTGTGTTATGATTATGATCTAATCCTACTGACCCTATTATGGTTTGATGCTCACTATTTGATGTGAGTGTAGGATGAGGAGAGGCAGTCATAGTTACTCCTACATGGGGTCCACATGATGTCACACTCTCCCTCCTTGTTTGCCATTGTTGTGTATATATATGTATATGCATGTTAGTTGGTGATGCAGGATGCAGGTACCAGGCATCGTCTCTACCTGGCTACACATGTCTGAGCGTGCCTTCAAAATCATTGAACTGTTGATGTGTGGAGATTTAACCAAGTTACTCTCAAGGTTACCCATGGACTTAGAATTCTATTTAGGAAGTTATCCTAGTTGGGAGAGTAGAATGCAATTTATGTTATGAACTTGATTTGATGTTGGTCTGCGTTTACGTTATGAGTTAGAACTAATTTGTTTTATATGTATAGTAAATAATTATGTTATAATTGTTTGTATTTTATATAGGTATGTGTATATGT
>MU223176.1:561083-591238 GCA_018584345.1 Thuja plicata | reverse complement strand
GGAAGTAAGGACTCTTATTGGAAAAGTTTAATTGAGTTTTGATGGTGCAATTGAGTTGAGCATAGATAATGTTAAGGAGTAAACAAATATGAAAGAATAAATGTGTTTAGTGGATGTGATTAGTAATTTATGCTTGTTTCACTTCTAGGGGTAAATTACGCGTTAGTCGGTAAGGAAAATTAATTCTACTAGTTCATTAATGTAGTTGGTTTTGATGTGAAATGGAATCAATGTAAATTGAAGTTGTAACGGAAATAGAATTTTCTTGATTAAGTAATAAAATGAAATATTTAATAATGGTAATTGAATTCATTAAGGGAACCTTAAGGAATGTTCTTGTAAATGGAAAATGATATTAAGTTAGAATGTTAGGAAAAAAAAATTTGTTAATTGTAATTTTAGGTCATAGACCTGATTCTTTATGGGTTCCCTGGCGGGGACATTACATGAGTTATTTCAAGGAAGGAGTACTTTGTATAGGTGATCCTAGAGAGTTAAACATTAGTGTTAGGATTTAATAACAGGGGCATGGGAGTGAAAGGATATTCTGTAAGGCATTTTGTCTAAATTGCATGTATTTTCATTAATCAGTTTATTATGGATTTACATTTGATATTGACTCTTTTCCCAAGGATTAGGCACTAGTTTAGAGTTTGGCAAGCAGTTAATCATCATCCAATATTAAAGAAAACCAATCATTAATTTTTTAGTTACATAGAATATATATGTTTAAGCAATTGTATTAGAGAATACAATTTATTTTTCTGATTCCTTAAAGAGAGAATCACTAGGTTAGCCCTCCTAAGTTCAAAGAACTCCAAAAGGAAGAAGGATGAAAATCCTTATCTCACTGATTTTTGCTATGGTCTTGTTCATGGTTTGGCTTATTAAGTTTTGTTTCAAATTGATCATAATTATCTTATTCTATTAATTAATACAGTAAGAAGCAATTGATAAATCAGTGAAAGCCCTAATCCACTATCACAGATACTGAGAATCAGTAATCATTTGGAGGTACCCCCTTCTAAGCCTGTGGATCTCAAAGTAGAAGGAGGAATTAGTCCTCATCAATTAGGATTTGACTTGCATGAGTTATAAATTGGAAATATAAACAGTAAGCATTCACATTGTATAAAAAACCTGTAAGAAAAATCGCTAACAAATTGGCGACTCTGTTGGGGAATTTGTTAAATCTTGCCGAATTTGAAGACAATCTCTGACGTTGTTATAAAATCTAAATCATTTTATAGTTGAGTTTTCCTATGTAAGTCATTCTTATAGTATTCATATTTAAGTTGTTCTGTATTTTTTCCAACTTGTTTTGGGTGGTGACTCTCAAAGAAAATATCTAAAATTAGTGCTAAATAAATTTCAATATTCATACATATCCTTTCAATATGAATACAAGATCAAGAGTGAGAGATAATCCTAAAGTTGATTTGGATAGTGGAATTCCAACTACTTCTAGGACTAAAATGTCTTGGAGATAAAAGAAGAACCAAGCTAATATAGATAACTCATCTCCAAGAAAAGAAGAAGACAACACTAGAAGAAAAGATGCAAACCAATCGAGTCATGAGGGGAACACCTTAGAGTATGAAGAAGCCCCTGACCTAGGATTAGAAACATATGCAGTTACCAGTTCTTCTAGTGAGAGAGAAGGGACTGAGACTATTAGTTCAGATTATGAAGTTCTTTCTGATGAGGTTGCTAAAGAAGAAAGAATCTTAATGAGGCAGTTGGCCATTATTCAAAAAAAGAAGAGAGAGAAAGATCTTAAAAATAAAAAACAAGATCAAAGAAATGTTGAAAAATCTAGAAGAAGATCATTAAGATGTCAAGCAACAAAGAATTTTGAAAGGTCTCATAGAAATAAAGAGACACTAGTCACTCACAAAGGCTTTGGTTCACAAGCTTATAGAGATAAAGGGAAAAAGAAAGTAACTGGAAGTGAAGTTGATGAACCAAAAACTCACAAAGTTCTGACAGAACAAATGTCTAAGCTAGACATTGATCTTGAGAGATCAAGAAAGGATAATGAAACCATGGCTAAAATGATAGAAAAGGTAGAAGCAGAGGCTACCACCTTGAAGATGAAGAAGATGATTGATTTCTTGCAATCTTCTAAATATTCTTATGTTGATGCTAAAAATGCTACAAATTCAAAAGCCAAAGCTGCTACTTTCCAGGATGATGATGAATTTCAAAGGAAACCATTGCATACAGAAAGGTACAAATAATTTACTTTTATTGGTATTCCTGGTTACCCTAATACAGTACCAAATGATATTGGGGAAAAAATCACAAATTTTTTAGGAAATAATGTTATTTCTTGTGAAATACATTTGAGAAAGTTTATTGATATTATAGATGATTTGAATATTAATCATGAAGATGTCCTAATGAAGCTCTTTGTTCAATCCTTAGTAGAAGATTCTAGAGAATGGTTTAGAGGAATATCTAATGGTTTTGTGGCATCTATGGATGAATTAATAGACTTATTCAAAGATCAGTATGGTGAAAAAACAAATGAGGGATTTTTGTTAAATGAATTCAATAATATAAAGAAAAAATTAAATGAAGAAGTCACTGAATTCAACACAAGATTCCAAAGAGCCATGCATAACCTATTTTAGAAGATCAAACTTGATGAAAAGGTATGTCTTCCTACATATATGAATGCTTTTGATTCTAAGATGGGGTATGCTCTCAAAGATAAAAATCCTATAAGTCTTACTGATGCATATAAGCTAAGAGTGAATATAGAAATGAATAGAAGAGTGTTAGGGAAATTGGGTAGAAGAGATGATGCACATTTTAGTAGGAGAAACCAAAAAGAACCTGAATATAAAGCTCCACAAAATAATAGACCATCCTAAAATAGCTATAATCCATAGAATAGGATGCAGAATCACCCTTATGGTACCCAGTTTAAGGGTGGAAATCCTATTTTCCCGCTAAGAAAGGATAAACCTGAAAATAGGACCCCTGATCCTTCACACAAAAATGTTGTAAACATGTGCAGTGATACTTACTAGTGTGAAGCTTTTCAAGCCCCACACAACCCTAATTTTTGTGTTGTAGCCTTAGACATAAGTGCTAGTGTAGAACAAGTAGGTGAAGAAGGTGATCTATGTGATCATAATTGATGTGATATGACTAATTATTATGCATGCCTTGATGTAGGATCTGACAATGAAGTTGAGAACCATGATATGTATGGTTCAAAAGGAAGAATGAAAATATATCATCAACAAGTCCTGTCTAATAGTGAAGAAGAATAAGTTGATGATATAAGATGCTATGCCCAAAATAGTCAGGAATCTACCACCATAAGAAAATCTTCTGATGAAGAAAAAGCTAGAATCACTACTGATTTAGTAAATAAAGCATGAAGGAAATACCACTTGAGAAATAGAGTATTGGGTGATATAGGTAGTCAAACAGCTGGCATCTTCATCAAAGAAAACAAAACTATTAGTAATAACTGAGAGGGGGGGGGGTGAATCAATGGCCTTAAAAAATATTCCAATTAATCAACCCAAAAACTTAGTACCACAATATTAAGCCTCTATTTATCTTCATTCCTATAAGATGAATGACTCCAAATATACTTATCATATTACTACTTCTCGGAATGCTTTGTTAAACCTTATTCTATATGTTTACCGAATAGCAGTCTTTCAATTTACCAAAAAATAGTAAATTACTTAAAGTATAGCAATCAATCCAGTTAAGCTACGTGTAATGCAAAACACTAAAGTAATGACTGATAAACACATTGACACATGGATATTTAATGTGGAAACCATGTTAAGGGAAAAACACTTGGGACCGGTAACCCAAAATTTTCACTCTTCTGAAGTGAGCTTGGTGAAGAGCCAACCCCGTTAAAGGTTACAAACACACTGTTAGGTGTGACCTTGTTAGAGGATTTAAAAGATTAGTTTTTCACTTGATATCAGGAATATCTATGCTACTTTCCTTGATCAAACACTCATTTGGCCTATCAATAGGTATCTGGCATCTCATGCTATCTTCATGATCAAAATTTTGACACTCCTTAGGATGTATCTCAATATAGAAAGGATCTTTAAATCCTACTCGGTTAAGAGACTTTCTAAATCAATAGTTAAACTAAAACAATATGATCTATTCACATATACAACTTATACTTGCAGATTTTTAGATCTATTGTAAGCTCATAAAACCAATCTGATCAATATATATTTTCAATACCTTTGCTCCACTTTTGTTCTGCTCGGTGACGCTATGCTCTATTGCTCGGTGTCTGTAGAACTCCTTAGCTCTTTCCTCAGATTGATTGATTAGGACTATATGAAGTTTTTCTTCATCATTTTTTTCTCCAGCATCCTCTTTTTCATTCACTCCCCTTCATTCGTAATGAATTAAGTTGTCTCTTTAATGGACATGATATCACCATTTCTAGGTTCTTTATTTTCTTGATCTTGGTGTGATCCACAATATTAGCCAATTAGATTTAAAACAAAACTCATATTTTATCTCACAAAGATCTTCTTGCCAACTGGAAAAACAACTTTAAATCCATTACTTATCTCTGGCTTTATCTTCTCAATAAAAACAACGATAACTACCAGTTAAGTCTATATTTAGCTTTGCCAGCTAGATATTTTGTCATTTCTGAACTCCTATTGATTTTGGTGTTTTAACTCTTGTTAGATTTGGTCAAAACTCCTATTCTCCTCAGGATTCTCCATTGGGGTTGTCTATTCATCAGGGTCGTTTGTCCTTTGGGCATGTCTATCCATCGGATTATAGTATGATTCTGGCCATTGGGTATGCTTGTAATTTTTCTCATCGGTAATTCTCATCAATTTTCTTGCTCAGGCATCACTGTGACTTAAAGTTTAGTTATCTCTGTCCATCAGGTTCCACTAGCCATCGGTGTTTGAAGTCACATATGAATGCTTGTCTTTTATGCATTACCGAAAGTGTAATCTTTATCTCTTTGATTCTCTAAAGTCTTTGACACTTTGAATATAGCCAATTGGATTATATAAAGTTGACATCAATGACAATACAATTCATTAACTGATTTAATGTCTTGCATTATCTTTCTACATTTCAGTGATCAACTTAACATATTCAAACATTCAATCAGTTACATTTCATCAATCTCTCCCTTATGTATTGCTGATGGATAGGGAAATTCAAGGAATATGTTATCATACTATACTATCACTAATACAATATGAAATATAATAGTTTCATCAATCTTTCCTATTGTAACTATTACAAATGTCTGGCTCTCGGTAAGCTCAAATAGCTTAGATTTGTTTCTTGCAGAGTGATTATCTTTAATCTTCAATCCTTTCATTGGATATATGTATCATCTTCTGTCTCTATTCTGATATGTGTTCTACCTTGATTGTTCCTCTTCTTGATAATCTCTTTTTTCCTTTGACAACAATCTCTCTCTTTGTATGAACTCTCTCCCTTTGTTAATTCTCTCCCTTAGATGGATATTTCATATGTAATCAATCTGTCTCCCTTTGAATATTGATTAAATCTTTCTTTTGATTCTCAGGAACTTCATTTTATGGATAATGATATAATCTTTTCTGATCAATGAGATAATCTCTCCTTTATACTGATGAGAGTTTCTCTCCCTCTTGATATCCTGATAATGAGATATTCTCTCCCTAATCTCTCCTTTATGACAATGGGATCATCTCTCCCTTTGACAACAATGCAAAACAATTTTATTCTATATCATCTTCTATCCTTTTTATAACATATTCCTTGAATTTACCTATCCATCAGCAATACATTAACTCTGGTGTTCGGTGTAGATTTGTACCTTGCTATGTACAGATGTATCTATTTCTTTCCATCTCTATTCTTGCATCAACATGAATGATCTTCAGATTATGTTGAGGCTGATGCAACCTTCTAGTCAGCTTACTAACCAATAGACAAGGGTTGTACCCCTAGTCTCTGTCTCAGGTACTCAAAAGTATCTTTTGGTAATGGCTTGGTGAATATATCAGCTAATTGTTCCTTTGATTGAACATATTATAGTATCACCTCCATTTCTTGCACTTGTTCTCTTAGATAGTGATACTTGATAGCGATATGCTTAGTCTTAGCATGCATGACTGGATTCTTAGAAATTTTAATTGCATTGGTATTATCATAGTAGATAATTATTGGTTCAAGAATCTTCATATTCAACTATTTGATCCATGCAATATTTGAGAAATTTGTAGTAGCAGCCACATACTCTGCTTCTATAGTAGACTAAGAGATTCATCCTTGCTTCTTTCTGATCCACATGATAAGTCTATCACTTATGAAGAATAATCCTCCAGTTGTGCTCTTTTGGTCATCAATGTTTCCAGCCCAATCAACATCTATATAGACTTGTAGCTTGAATTTTCCTTCTCATTTATACTATAAGCCATAGTCCTTGGTGTTCTTCAGATATCTCAAAATTCTCTTGACAACAGTTATATGTGTTTCTTTGGGATTAACAGAGAATCTTGCAACTATTCCCACTACATGTGCTATATCTGGTTTGGTATGAACAACATACATTAGTTTTCCAATCATTGATCTATACAAGGTTTGATTTACCTCATTTGATTTGTCTTCTTGTTTCAGTTTACATCTAGTAGTCATAGGTGTTCCAACTAGTTTGGAATCTTCCATCTTGAATATCTTCAACACTTCCTTAATGTATTTCGATTGAGTGATATAAATGCCTACATCTTGTTGAAGAATCTGTAGACCAAGAAAGAAATTGATCTCCCCAAACATAGACATTTCAAATTCATTTCTCATTTCATTAGCAAAGGACTTGCATAACATTTCATTTCCCCCAAATATTATATCATCAACAAAAATTTCAGCAATCATAATATTACCATCAATATCTTCTTTTAAGTACAGATTGCTATTTTCACTTGTTCTTACAAATTCAATGCTAATGAGATAGGAGTGAAGTCTTTCATACCAGGCTCTAGGTGCTTGTTTTAATCCATAAAAGGATTTTTTTAGTCTACATACCATGTTTCTCTTGTCTAGATCAACAAACCCTTCATGTTTCTCAATATATACCTCTTCTTCAAGTATTCCATTTAGGAATGCAGATTTGACATCCATCTGGTATACCTTGAATCCTTTTAATGTAGCATAAGAAAGTAAGATTCTAACTCCTAGTCTAGAAATGGGTGCAAAGGTTTCACCATAATAAATACCTTCTTCTTGTGCATATCCCTTGCATACTAACCTTGCTTTGTTTCTAGTGACTTCTCCATTCTCATTCATCTTGTTTCTGAATATACATTTGGTACCGATGACATTCTTGTCATCTGGTCTTGTTACTAGTGTTCATGTACTGTTCTTCTTTATCTATTCTATTTCTTCATTCATAGCACTGACCCATTCCTCATTTTCAAGTGCATTATAAATAGATTTAGGCTCAAAATCACAAACTAAACATCTGGTGTTTAGTGACTTACTTCTTGTTCTCATTCCAGCCTTCTTGTCTCCTATGATTTGATTCTCTCAATGATTCTTTTGACATACTTGGAAAGTTTTGGTTCAGCTCTATGTTCATCATTATGATCAGCTTCTTGACCTTCATTCTGATCTCCATCGTTCGGAACATTATCTTGAGGATTTTCTTGATTTTTGGTAATTGCATCCTGATGCTCGAGTGCAATGTTCTGTTGCTTGGGAGTGATACACTGTTGCTCAGGTAGAGTGTTAGGTTCTATATAGACAAACCTACTGTAGTCCTCTAGTTCTCTTATACTTTCCTTATCATTATTTTCTTCAAATTCATCTATTTTCACATTTTCACTTTCAATGATTTTGTTAGATGACTTGTTAAGACATTTATAAGCCTTGATTTTGGTTGAATACCCTAGGAAGATACCTTCTTCACTTTTTGAGTCCATTTTTCAATTTCTACCATCCTTCAAAATATAAAATTGACTACCAAAGATTCTGAAGTAACTTAGATTGGGTGTATGACCATACCAAAGCTCATAGGGTGTCTTCTTTGTGTCCTTCTTCAATTGTACTCTGTTTAATATGTATATAATAGTACTGACAACTTCCCTCTAGAAATTTTGAGTGATGCTTTTGTCAATCATCAATGTTCTTACACAGTCAACAATTGATCTATTTCTCCTTTCAACAATTCCATTTTGCTGTGGTGTTCTTGGTGCAGAAACCTGTCTTTTAATTCCATGCTCATTGCAATAGTTAGTGAATTCATCTAAAGTAAATTCCCCTCCTCTATCTAACCTTAAGCATTTCAATTTCTTTTCACTTTGTTTTTCTACCATAGCCTTATACCATTTAAACATCTTGAATGCTTATGTATTTATATTTTAAAAACACAACTATCATCATTCTAGAATAATCATCAATAAAGATAATAAAATACCTATCTCCATAGTAAATCTTTGTCTTCATGGGTCCACATAGATCAGTATGGACTAATTCTAGAATTGCATTAGATGTATGGGTTTTACTCTTGAAACTAGAATTTGTCATATTACCTTTTAGACAATTCTTGCACATGATATGCTCGGTCTTAATCATGCTTGGTAAGCCTCTGACATTCCTTTTGTTGCTTATCTTTATTATATTGTAAAAGTTCACACGACACAATATTTTGTGCCACAACCATATGTATTTGTTTCTAGACATTAAACAAGGGGTGCTAATGTCATCAAGATAGAAAAGGTTACCTTTTGTCTGTTCACCAGTTCCAATCAAACTTCCTGATTCATTGAAGATCTTTGCCTTCTTATTTTCAAATGCTACTTTGTGAATTGAATTGTTCAGCTGTGAGACACTTAAAAAATTATAATTTAGTTGTTTTACCCAGTAAGCATTTTCACATTTTATGAGGTTATTCAACATTATAGTTCCTTTACCTTCAACTGGACAAGGTGCGTCATTACCAATTCTTACTAAACCACCATTATAGTATTCAAAAGTTTCAAAATTTTTCTTATCACCAGTCATATGGTGAGTATATCCATTATCTATGATTTAGACATCATTCTTGCTAACTTTAGATATGCGTGTAGTTTCATACCTTTCTTCTTCTTCATCTGAGTCATCCTTCATGGCTACAAATACCATCTCAATGTCTTCTTCTGATTTGGTGTCAGTGTCATCATCTTGGTTCTCAGTTAGGTAACAAGCTTTCTTCCCTTTGTCCTTGTAGTCTCAGGTATCTCTCTTGTCAGATTGTCGAATTCTTTGGTAATCTCTCTTATCACCTCTATCAAACTTCTTCTCATATGATTTGTCATTACTTCTATCATCTTTTCTTTTGTTTGGACATCTTGCAACAAAGTTTCCAACCTCTTTACAATTGAAACATACAAGTGGTAATTTACCTTTGTATCTACTTTTGCCTCTCTACAATCTTCTTTCCATTAGTGATTCAATCTCATCAAGTCCTTGATCCTCATTATCACTTTGACTATCATTTCTAATAGCATGTCTATGACTTGAATTACTTATTTTCAAAGAAGATTTGAATGCATATTTTTTTAGGATTGGATTATACTGAGAGGGGGGTGAATCAATATAACAGCACTTTAATTAAATTATTCAACCACTTAACCATTAATCATACATTTTCAGTAAAGTAAAGAACATAAGTAAATGACATAGTACTCATAACACCATATTTGTTTACGAGGAAACCCTGGACAAGGGAAAACCCCGGTCGGGATGACACCCACAAGCATGCACTAAAGTATAATGTCCCTGTAAGGAGACCTAGCCCTATTAGGAGCTGACTATTACATAGTACATTTCCTTTTTAGAGGAATAACAACCCTATTAAAGGTTCACAACACCCTGTTAGGGGCCTCTAAGCTTATAGCTCTTACAATATAATTTAGTTACAAAAAGTTCTCAGTCATGAAAAAAACAAGCATCACTAATGATTTGATAGTTCCTTTATAGTTCTTCAATGATATCTATCTTTCTATGCTCTTCCATTCACATATCGTCTCTCCTAGATAACTACTACAAAACACATCCAATATTTACCAAAAACATCTTACATATATATCTCTCAACTTTACAAAGTCGGCTCTCAGTATGAATATTACAAATATTACTAAGTCGGCCTTCAATACAAAATACATTTAATATAGTAAATATTAAATGAATAGTCAATTCTCTTGTATGGTCAATGTGAAGGCTATCAACAACCAAAATAAAACTTTGATTTCCTGGAGTCCAAGTTATACTCCCTCAATCTTTGCTGCTGTCCAACTGCTCTATATCGTTGTTCTTTTGCAGTCTGTCTGTTTGCAAATCCTTCTAACTCATTGTAGACTTAACAAAATCTAAATCAATCTTAGGTGGAGGTCAAATATACCCCATAACATGTGGATCTAAGCTCACTTTCCCTAATTCATCAATCTCTATCTTCGACATCAAAAGTACTTCTATATCTCTGCTACGATACTTAGTCAATTTTCTAAATCATCAAAACTTATCTTTAAAGTAATTGAAATTAAACCCATATGTGTTTCCATAAATGAAAACCAAAAAGTGAATCATATTTACCAAATTTGATCACTTTCCAACAATCTCTCCCTTTGGCATTGATGGCAACACTTAACAAAAAAAATGACTAAGTGTTCCAACCAATCAAAAACTGTCTCTTCTTCTCCTTATCTCTTCTTCATATTTTTCTCTCTTTCTTTTATTATATTATATATTTTTTTAATTTTTGTTTTCTTTTCTATTTTTTTTCTCTTCTCTTCTCCCCCTTTGACAACAATGACAAAGGTGCATATAAAGCTATAAGTTTCAGTTCTTGCTTACCAGTTTCAAAATATCCCAAAAAGAGTCTTCCAAAAGCTTCACTTCTATGCTCCATGTCTTGAACAATATATGATTGATGTGAATCAAACCATTCATTGCAAATGATGCAATTTTAGCCTCTTTTAATTATGTGGGTAAAACTTTAGTCAATGAATCTGCAACTTTCTCCAAATCTGAGAGATGGGCTTCAAGTATGGATAACTTCGGAGTGACAAAGCTCCTCAACAAATTAAATCTTTTCAATACTCTCTCTTTTTAATTTTGCAATACACTGAGTATGGTCAATATTCTTGTAACTTCTATGTATATTTATTTTGTGGACTATGAAGATGTTCCACAACCATCCATCAAACTATTTAGATTTTCCCTCTCCTTAGAAATAATGTCCTCAACATTATGAACATGTCTAATCAGATTCATGAAATAGCTAAACAATTTTCTCCTATGCCCAATGCAGCTCTTTGCATTTGTCAATTTTTTATTTATAATGCCTATGTCCCATGTGATGGACTTGTATACTTTTATTAGCTTCTTCTCTAAATATGTCTTCTTTGCCTTCTCCTTTGTAATATTTAGCAAATTTTCATAGTGCCCATCAAATTCATCAAGTGTAATTTTCAAGTTCTCAATGTCATCTTTGTGCTAGAAAACTATAGGTACTGGAAGCAATTTGTTCACAATACCAATCACTCTTGTAATTACTTTTTCCTTCTTGTCTCCTTTCTATTTAGATCTTTCCTTTGCTTTGTTTAATGCAGTAAATGCCAGTTTTACCATTTCAACTTCATCCATGCTATCCACATTCACATCACTACTTGGAAACAATAAAATAGATAGTGAGTTTACCTCTTTCTTTCATCTCCTTTCTATTCCATCTTATATTCATCATCCTTTTTCTACTCAACTTCATCTTTTTTTTCTTCTTTATCTGCAATAGAGGTGTCCAAATTTCCTGCAAAGGGGTCCTTCTCATCTTGTGAGGGGTCATAGGTCACTTCCACACCAAAGAAAGAAATATGGTGGAGGGTCTACTTCACTCTTCTCTATGGATGTCTCTGTCACCTTTGATCTTTCACCCAATCCCAATTGTGTGGGTGATGTGGTTTTAGGAGGTGAGGGCTTGCTAGAATTAGAACTCATCAGAATCTTCTCTAATGCCTTCTGATTTTCCTCAGTCACTTCATCACACTTCCTCACCATTATTTTCAATAGTCTAACCTTGGTTCTTAACAGAGGTTTAAATTATTTGAATATACTATCCCTCTCTTGTACTGATAACACAGGCAACCTGTTATCAATTTCCTTATTTCTAATATGATCATCCCCAATCTGTGCCAAGTGTTTTCTATTCTCCAATTTTGCATATAGATTTGTAGGTATACTTCCTTCAATTTATAAAAGAGTCTTCTTGAAGGTGAGAAAATGCTCTATCACAATGTCTTCAATATTTATCTTATCTGATTCCTCATACCTATCATAGTATTTGTCAATTGTAACCAATTTACCTTGCTTTGATGCTATTTTCTCTAGCATCTTCATGTCTGGTTTCCAAATGTGTTTTACTGTTTTCTTCTCTTCTCATGCTGTGGTTTTCTCTGTAGGTGATTTAGGCTTACTTGATCTTGTAACTCTAGGAGTGACATCCTTTGCTTGCTCTATTTTCTATTGTGGAGGAGGTGGACTATCTACCATAATTACCTCAGGAGTGAAAGGGGCATCAGTGCTTCCAATTGCTACTCTAAGAGATCTCTCTACCATCTTATTCTTGACTTCTTTCAATTCCTCTTCTGTCAGTCCAACTTTTATATCGCAATCATGAATAAGGCTAGCAATTTTCCTTTTCCTTGGTCCTCTAGACTGTTCCTCTTTCACCTTTGCTATTTTTTCTTCATAAGTCCCCCATATTTCTTCTGTTGTATCAACTTCTGATGCAAGAACATGTTTTACTTCCATGGTGAGTACTTCAGAACTCACTTCATAGCCCATGGGGTAACCATTTCTTTCTAGGTGTAACTACTTCAAAACACACACAATCATTTTCAACCATGAAACATATTGTATCCTTGTACTTTTCCACAATGTCCTCATGTAATCTGTATCTTGTCTTCATATGTTTCTGTAGAATTTTGATCATAGCAAATAGTTCTCCATCTACCCAAATAGTATTTTGCCTTTTGTAACTCGATGAAATCAGTATGCTAGTGGGTACTCTAGACTTCCAACCACTAGGATGTAAACTAGGAAACTTGTGCTTAATATAAATGAATATATGCATCAACAACAAACCAAATCTAAAAGTTTTAGTTCCATCCTTCTTTACTAGCTTCACATTCTCTAGAAATTGTTGAGCCAAAACTTTTCATAGGTTATATTTTATGTTTTCCTTCACCATTCTTCATGCCATCATGATTACTCCAGCAGATACTAAGTTTGGTGTGCTACTATAATAGAATTTATATCCGAGTATCATGGAAATCAATCTCACATCTTGCTGAAAGATATCATTTACTGTCATTGCCCTTCTGTCCCACTTAGAATGTGTTAGGGTTTTGACTTATTTCTTCACATGCTTCTCCGCAATAGGTATACCCCTAGTGTTGTCTAATCCAGTGATCTCATGAATTAGGTCACTACAAATCTTCACAGGTTGGTCACCAATCCATATGAATTGATCATGAACCCTGCTCATCAATATCTTAAACCATTCATTTTCATTGAATTCACATAAATCCATAATATTCATTATGTTAATGACTAATTTTTTGAATTCATCTTTCATGATTCATTTTTCAGTCATATTTTCCATTTTAATGAGTATTTCATTGTCTCCCAATGTATCATACTTACAATGTATATAAGCCCTAATGTCTTCTACGTGCAATACACCATGTGGGGTTTGTGAAAATGCTCCTTCTGGTTCCTCTTGACAAGACTTATATGAATGTTTCTTGAATTTGTATCTAGGACTACCAACAACATCAAAAATGACAGGGGCATCCATAGATAGATGATGTAAAATACCTTTCTTTTGCTAAAATCTGAGTGTTATGATCCAATCGATCATGCACAGAAAATGTAGAATAGTCTGAATGCTTCTACTCTTTGATCTCCTTAGCTCTCTCTTTTTCAAATGGTGAATAGATAGGTCATCAAATGGTGCTTTATACAAGTTAGGTTATAACTTTCATTTTCACTTTATACTATCTAGTCAGCTGCTAGATCTCGCGAACAAAATATACAAGTTGCCTGATGCTGTGCTCTTAGGTATGTATCCATGATGTTGGCTTAGTTCACACACAAGATCCCATGAGCTCAGTCTATGAATTTTGGTGTAGGATAAATTTTGATGTTTATATCCAATGCTCCCCCTAAGGCCATGATCGACCAATTAGGTTGATTCTGTCTTGCTACCTTCAGGCAAAGATCCAGTAACATCTACTAACTCTCCCTGAACTGATGTCTCACTAGTTTCTTTGATCTTCCATATCTTGCCATTGTTGTTGTCTTCTGCTTTCTTATAACAATTTTCAAAATCATTCTTCACATCTGCAATACTCTTTCTAGTATCATTTCCATTCTTCTGTGAATTCATAAGAGGTGGTGTTCTTCTATTATCTACTTTAGTGTACCTGCAAAACTTTGCTATATGTCCCGGATTATTACATTTGTAACATATAGGAGGTCTTCTTTCCTGATTAACTTATAAATTACAGTACTTCGCAATGTGTCCAATGTTATTACATTTGTAGCATGTAGGTTTCACTGTATTGTCTTTTCTATATCCTAATTGATTAGGTCTTCTACATTCTTCTTTCGTGCCCATATCCATTACAGTTAAAACAATAACTAGAAAAAGTTCTAAAAGGGGTATTACCTCTGTAGTCTCTCTTCATGTGGCCATATCTATTGCAACCAAAGAATCTACCTCTGAAAGGTCTGATCTTCTCTTTAGGTTCTTCAATAGATTGTTTCACAACATCAATCTTTTCATCTAATTTCTCTTCCTAATTCTTTGAACATACAGTTTCATTGAAGCCAATACTAGTCACATCACCTTTAGGTTTCTATTTGTCTAGATGTTCATCAATCAAATCACTGCTGGTGTGAAGTTTCTCAATGTGATTATTTTCTTCAATAGGTTCACCTTTCACAATCTGATTGTATTTCTCTAATTCCAGGTATTTTTTCTTGTAGTTGTCAGCTTCATCCTTCATTTGGTTCAATACATTGTTTAAGGTTTCTTCAATTTTCTTCTTAGCATCCTTCTACATCTATACTTCTTTAGCCATAGACTTATTTTTAAGTTTCAGAGTTTCAATCTCTTCTTTTAGTTGCTTCACTTGATCTGAATTATCCTCATCTGAGTCTTCTTTTATTTGGACCACAAGATCTTCTCTTTGAATTTTGGAAAGCTCAAGCTATTCTTTGAGTTTCTTTATAAATTTCTCAGCTCTTTGCATGTTGAATCTCAATTCTCCATTATCTACTTTTGCTTTATCAAGGTCTTTAAGTGCAACATCAAAGTTTTCTTGCAGAATGTCCAAATCCATTCTGATCTCCCTCAAGTTATTAGGCTTTCTCTCCAAGGGCCAAAAGATCTGATACCAATTATTATGATTGGATTATACTGAGAGGGGGGTGAATTAGTATAATATCACTTTAATTAAATTCTTCAACCACTTAACCATTAATCATACATTTGTAGCAAATTAAATAACATAAGTAAATGACACAATACTCATAACACCATATTTGTTTACGAGGAAACCTTGGCCAAGGGAAAACCCCGGTGGGGATGATACCCACAAGAATGCACTAAAGTATAGTGTCCCTATAAGGATACCTAGCCCTGTTAGGATATGAATATTACATAGTACATTTCCTTGTTAGAGGAATAACAACACCATGTTAGGGGCCTCTGAGCTTACAACTCTTACAATACAATTCAGTTATAAAATGTTCTCAGTCATGAACAAAACAAGCATCACTAATGCTTTGATAGTTACTTTATAATTATTCAATGATCTTTGTCTTTCTCTTCTCTTCCATTCACATATCTCCTCTCCCAGATAACTACTACAAAACTACATCCAATCTTTACCAAAAAGATCTTACATATATATCTCTCAACTTTAGAAATTCGGCTCTCAATATGAATATTACAAATATTACTAAGTCAACCTTCAATGAAAAATACATTTAATATAGTAAAAATTAAATGCATATTCGGTGCTCTTGTATGGTCAATGTGTAGGCTATCAACAACCAAACTACAACTTCAATTTCTTGGAGTCCAAGTTATACTCCCTCAATCTTTGCTGTTGTCCAACTGCTTTGTATCACTATTCTTCTGTAGTCTGTCTATGTTCAAATCCTTCTAACTCATTGTAGAATTAACCAAATCCAAATAGATCTTAGGTGGAGGTCAAACATACTCCATACTATCTAACTCTAAGGTTTCTTTCCCTAATTCATCAATCTCTATCTTTGACATCAAAAGTACTTTTGTATCTCTGCTACTATACTTAGTCAATTTTCTGAATCATCAAAACTTATCTTCAAAGTAATCAAAATTAAACCCATATGTGTTGCCATAAATGAAAACCAAAAAGTGAATCATATTTACCAAAGTTGATCACTTGTCAAATTTTTTTATAGATGGTAAGACACTATTATCAATATTATTCATCTCAAATGAAATCAGTCTACCAATCAGACTATCTAGAGTAACTGTATTGTTTGCAACTGCTCTCATTTCTTGAATAGAAGAAACTCTAATAGCATATACTGGCAGTAAGGTTCTTAAGATTTTACTTACCACTGTCTCATCTTCAAGTATACCTCCAAATCCTCTGATAGCATTGACTACCTCTTTGATTCTATAGCTATACTGAGTGATATTCTCTCCTTCTTTTATCCTTAGGTAATCAAACTTCCCTATAAGGATTTATACATTTGCTCTTAGTACATTAGCATATCCTCAATGTACTAGCTTCAACTGATCCCACATTTTCTTTGCAGAGGTGTAGGTTTTGACATCTTCAAACTCAGCATCAGAGAGTGATGAGGCAAGTTCTATCATCATGCAATTGTGCTCATGCTTTTCTCTTAATTTCTCAAGTGTGTGAGGTCCTATAGGCAACACATATTTAGTATCTAAGTATTTAACAACATCATTTCCAAAACTTGATAAGTGGAGTCTTATTTTGATTTTCCATGATGCAAAGTTGTCTTTATTCAACTTGGGCACATCTCGTCTATTCATCTTGTGATCTTTTGCTTGAGCTGTTGAACTCCCTTTCTAAGCACACAAGCTTTGATAACAATTTTTAGTAATAAATGAGAGGGGGGGGGGGGGGGGAATCNGGGGGGGGGGGGGGGTGAATCAGTGGCCTCAAAAATATTCTAATTAATCAACCCAAAAACTTAGTACCACAATATTAAGCCTCTATTTATCTTCAATCCTATAAGATGAATGCCTCCAAATATACTTATCATATTACTATTGCTCGGAATGCTTTGTTAAACTTTATTCTGTATGTTTACTGAATAACAGTCTTTCAATTTATCAAAAAATAGTAAATTACTTAGAGTATACCAATCAATCCAGTTAAGCTATGTGTGATGCAAAACACTAAAGTAATGACTCATAAACACATTGACACATGGATTTTTAATGTGGAAAACCTGGTAAGGGAAAAACCACTTGGGACTGGTAACCCAAAATTTTCACTCTTCTGAAGTGAGCTCAGTGAAGAGCCAACCTTGTTAAAGCTTACAAACACACTGTTAGATGTGACCTTGTTAGAGGATTTAAAAGATTAGTTTGTCACTTGATATCAGGCATCTCTATGCTACCTTCCTTGATCAAACACTCTATTGGGCTGTCAATAGGTATTTGGCATCCCATGCTATCTTCATGATCAAAATTTTTGACACTCCTTAGGATGTATCTCAATATAGAAAGGATCTTTAAATCCCGCTTGGTTAAGAGACTTTCTAAATCAATGGTTAAACTGAAACAATATGATCTATTCACATATACAGCTTATACTTGCAGATTTTTCAGATCTATTGTAAGCTCATAAAACCAATATGATCAATATATCTTTTCAATACCTTTGCTCCACTTTTGTTCTACTTGGTGATGATATGCTCTATTGCTTGGTGTCTACAAAATTCCTTAGCTCTTTCCTCAACTTCATTGATCAGGACTGTATGAAGTTGTTCTTCATCAGTTTCTCTCTAGCATCCTCTTTTTCATTCACTCCCCTTCATTCATAATGAATTAAGTTGTCTCTTTAATAGACATGATGTCACCATTTCTAGGTTCTTGATTTTATTGATCTTGGCGTAATCCACAATATTAGCTAATTAGATTTAAAACAAAACTCCTATTTTATCTCGCAGAGATCTTCTTGCCAACTGGACAAAACAAATTTAAATCCATTACTTATATCTGGCTTTATCTTGTCGATGTAAATAATAATAACTACCAGTTAAGTCTATATTTAGCTCTACCAGCTAGATATTTTATTGTTTATGAACTCCAGTTAATTTTGTTGTTTTAACTCTTGTTAGCTTTGGTCAACACTCTAGTTCTCCTTGGGCTTATCTGTCAGGGTTGTCTATCTATCAGGGTTGTCTGTCCTTCAGGCATGTCTGTCCGTCAGGTTACACTATGATTCTAGCCATCAAGTATGCTTTTAATTTTTCTTGTCAGTAATGCTCATCAATTTTCTTGTTCGGGCATCACTGTGACTTAACTTTCGGTGATAACTGTCTATCGGGTTCCACTAGCTGTCGGTGTTTGAAGTCACATAGTGAATGCTTGTCTTTTATGTATTACTAAAAGAATAATCTTTATCTCTTCAATTCTTTTAAGTCTTTGACACTTTGAATATAACCAATTAGATTATATCAAGTTGACATCAATGAAAATACAATTCATTAACCGATTTAATGTCTTGCATTATCTTTCTGCATTTTGGTGATCAACTTAACATCTTTAAACATTCAATCAGTTACATGTCATCAAAAAAATATGCCAAGTATACACTAAAAATGAGGACCCGGGGAAAATGTAAATAAGCCTAAGGTCAAAATTGTAAGCAAAGCTAATGATCCAAACATTGTACATGAGGGAAAAGCTAAAGTACCAGAAACAAGTTCTTCCTCTTCCAAGGTTGAAAATAAGAAATCAAAGAAGGAAGAGACTACTTTGAATATTCAAATAGAGGATAATAATATCATTATTGAAAATCAAAGTCCTCTGATATAAAGTACACTCATGTTGATATGGGTCAATGTCTGTCTCAAATGACTGTCAAGGTTCAATTTCTAGAAATGATGAAAATAAAGGAACATATGGAAAAATTCCTTTTAGTATTAAATAATGTTTCTCCAATGAAAATCCAAAAACTAGAAACTATTGAAAAGAAATCTAACAACAAGGGAAAAGAGCCTAAGGGAATGATTTCTGAGATCCCTTGAATGTATCTATAAAAAAATAAATTATGTAGGAATTGTTGATCCTTTTTTCTTGACATTGGTCATTAATGGTAAGATGCTAAAAAACTACATGATAGATTTTGGAGCATCTAACATAGTTATGCCTGTAGAAATAATGAGATCCATGGGATTACAAGTTGATACTCCTCATGGGAGATGTCAAGCAATGGATTATAGAGAGATCCATGTTGTTGGTACCATTGAGGCTTTACCTTATAAGTTAGCTATATGCCCTGACACAATATTGACAATGAGTGTATTGGTGGTTGATATCCCACCTCATTATGGCATGTTGATGTCAAGGAAATGGAGTGCTTCAACGGGTGGCAATATTCAATGCAATTTATCTTATGGTACTTTTAATATTTCTGGAAATAATGTCAATGTATCCAGAGAAGGTAGGACACCTCATATGATTGAATTACATGAAGATACTGACATTAAATACTGTGTAGATATTGACATGGAGAACTTTAGAGTAATGCGGAGTGCTCATCAATGTAAAAATGTTGATCCCTTAGTTGAGGAGTTGAATACACAACAAGATGGCTTATGGAAAATGTATTTTGATGGATCTTGTTCCAAAGAAGGATCAAGAGCTTGTGTCTTATTTTTTTCTCCATCAGGTACAACATTTAAATTCTCTTTCCTATTATCATTCCAATGTACAAATAATACTTCAAAATATGAAGCTTTATTTTTGGGGCTAGATATTGCTGCTAAGCATGGAATAAAATATGTAAAAGTTAATGGTGATTCTGATTGAGTAGTAGCCCAAGTTAGGTCCAAATACGCTGTGAAAAATGATAGACTGAAAAATGTACAAACATGCTATTTGGGACCAAATTGAATCTTTTGATGACTTTTATATTAATTGGATAGAAAGGTCCAAAAATATCATGGCAGATTTCTTAGCTAATGTTGCTTTGAAGATTGGTGATTTGACCTTAAGCAGGGTATCAATAGTTGAGATTAATACAAGATCAGTTGTCCCTGATAACATTTACAATTGGAAAGTATTTGAAGATTACCAAGATATTCTTAGATTTATTCAATGCCTAGACCATCATGAAGACCAACATATAGATTGTAACTCTTTACTTGAGGTCATTGATGGCAAGGATAGTGTTTTGGGGAATGAGGTTGTCCAATTGATTTCTAATCAGATCCCTAAGGGACTGGTAGAATTAGAAGCATTGTTTAGTAATCAAGATGATCACTTATCCAAGATGAGTAATGCTAAAATTTAGGATTTTGAAGAAATAAATTTAGGATCAGAGACTACTCCTCAAATAGTCTATATTGGAAAAGGATTAGATTCCCATGTCAGAACAAATCTGATAAAATTATTAAGGAAAAATAAGCATATGTTTGCATGGTCTTATGAAGATTTGAAAGCTTATAGGGAAGAATTTTTTCAACATGAAATCCCATTGAAATCAAATGCAAAGCCGTTCAGACAGGAACAAAGACCAATCAATCCATTATTGGCTCCCAAGATGCAACCAGAGTTAATGAAACTAAAAGATGTAGGGATTATTTAGCCCATTTAAGACATTCAACTTGGGTCTCAAATCTGGTCCCAATGAGAAAGAAGAATGTTGACATAAGGTTGTGTGTTGATTTCATAAGCTTGAACATTGCATCTCTGAAGGATAATTATTCTTTACCTAATATTGAGGCAATGTTACAAAAGGTTACTGGTTGTGAGATATTATCAATGATGGATGATTTTTAGGCTACAACCAACTATTAGTTAAAGAATAAGAACAATTCAAAACCACATTTACTACTCCATCGGGAACATATGTCTATATCAGAATGCCTTTTGGACTAATAAATGAAGGAGCAACTTTTCAGAGAGCCATGGATGTTGCATTCAAAGAATTTATTGACTTATTCATGGTAATATATCAAGATTATTTGATTGCATTTTCCAAGAAAAAAGAGGATCATTGTGGACACCTAGAATTTTTTTTAATAAAGCTTTGGAATATGGTGTCTCTCTAAATCCCATAAAATGCCAATTTGCAGTGATAGAAGGAAAGTTGCTAGGACATATAGTGTCAAAGGATGGAGTAAGGATTGACCCAAAAAGGATAGAAGCCCTTCAAAAGGTCACTTATCAAAAGAATATCAAAGGTGTATAGTCTTTCTTAGGAAAGATTAATTTTGTGAGAAGATTTATTGCAATTTTTTTTGAGATTGTCAAACCAATAATTAAACTGTTGAAGAAATATGCAAAGTTTCAATGGAGTGAGGAAGCCTAATCAGCTTTTGAAAGAATCACGAAAGTAGTATAGGAGGCACATTTTTTGAAGTCCCCTGATTAGAGTAAGCCTTTTTCATTATTTTCTTCTGCCTCTTTCCATACAATTGCGGCTATTTTAATACAAAAATATGAGGAGGGTTTTGAGCATCTTATTGCATTTTTTAGCAAATCTCTCCAAGCTGTAGAGTTGAATTATGAAATGATGGAGAAATTGGCATATGCTTTGGTAAAACTTGTAAAATCATTCAGACCTTATCTAGTTTGTACCAAAGTATTAGCATATGTACCTCATTCAGTAGTAAAGGACATCCTTACTCAATCAGAAGTGACTGGTAAGAGGTGCAAATGGATTAATAGGATTCAAGAGTTTAATTTGGAAATCCATATTACTAAATTGGTAAGAGCACACAGCTTAGAAAAATTTAAGACATAAGAAAATTTGGACTTGGTGCAAGTAAATACTACAAAAGTACAGGATTCAACAGTAACCAATATTGAAAGACAACCTTTTTATGTTGATATCATGTACTATCTAAAGAATGCCAAGTGCCCTGAGACTGACAGATAACCATAAGAGAAATCTTAGGTTGCAAGCTCAAAGGTACACCTTAGTGCAAGGGGATTTATATTGGAAAGATATAAATGATGTACTATTATTATCCTTAGATCAGAGTCAAGCTCAAAAGGTCTTGGTTGAAATGCATGCTGGAGTTTGTGGAGGACACTTCTCTGCTAAAACCACTGCTTATAAAATCTTGAGGACTAGATATTATTGGCCTAGATTGTTCAAAGATACTCATACATTTTTTAGAAATTGTGAACCTTGTCAAAGGTTTTCAAACAATTTGAAATTCTCAGGTGCCATGCTATTAAATCCTTTAAGTGCTCAAACACCTTTTTCCATGTGGGGGATTGACTTCATAGGAGAGTTTTCAAAGAAATCTAGTAGTGGACATGGTTGGATACTAGTTGCCATTGATTATTTTAAAAAATGGATAGAAGAAATTCCCACAAAGAAAGAAACTAGTAAAGTGGTTATTGATTTTCTGATGGAAAACATTATGACCAGATTTGGTGTTCCTACAAAATTAGTAATGGACAATGCTATGTGCTTTAGATCAGATGAAAATAAAGATTTTTGTGATGAGTATGGGTTTATGACATCATATTCTTCCCCATATCATCCTCAAGAAAATGGTCAAGCATAATCCAACAACAAGATCATATTGAAAATCTTGAAGAAGACCCTTGAGAAGAATAAAAGAGCTTGTCATACAAAACTAAAACTTGATCTATGGGCTGATAGGATAATAGTGAAAAAAACAACAGGTAAGTCTCCTTTTGAACTACTATATGGTATGAAATCTAGAATGCCCATGAATAATTTTCTTCCAATATATAAGTTTATTCAGGAAGAAGAGTTAGATATTTCTGAACCTATGCAAGATAGGATGATGTAGTTAGCAAAACTAGATGAGGTCAAAAAGATAGTAAAAAAGAAAACATTAAGTTACAACAAAAAATGAAAAATCTGTTTGATAAGAGAGAAAGTAATAAAAAGTTTCAGCCCGATTATTTAGTACTTCAGTGGAATGTAAGGGCTGAAGACAAAGGGAAGCATAAGAAATTTAAATCATTATGGTTAGGTCCCTTTTTTATTTATCAAAGTTTTGGAAAAGATTCATATCTTTTGAAAAATCTGGATGGAGAGGTATTTGAATTGCTAGTGCATGGACAATTCTTGAAACCTTTCTTTAGTTGAAATTTGATTTCCATGCACAGTAGTCTTGTATCATATGTATAGGCATTTTTTTTCTGTTGTGTGTTTGCTTTCTATAGTAGGTTAGTAAGTGTGCTATGCATCCTAGAGATCTATGGTTCTTGCTATACAATTGAATTTAAGCATCCTCAGATAGAGCCACTGTTGGTTGTATTTCCATTTTTGTAGTCTTGCTAAAATTGTTTTGAGTTCCCAGTCAGATTCCTGCATAAATCTCAAATTCATGTCAAGTGCTATAGAAATTCCTTTGAAAATGATGATCTCCGAGTGTTAAAATTAGAGAAGTATGGAAAAATCCTAGGTCCGAGGTCAAATTTCATTCATATTTAAGAGAAAACCCTAGTTTCTCATAATCGCTTCTAATTTTTAGTTACTTTTTTAGAAAGTATGAATCACTTAAGTCATGTGTCTTTTTCATATTTTAAAGTTAGTTGCGATGTCTCTTTAAGATTTAAGAATATTCCATTTTACTTAGAGATGTGAAATGCTTTGGTTGCGTTATCTCATAAAGAAAAGAATATGCTTTCAAGGATTGTGAGACTTAACATTGATCATTGATCCATATCAAAATCCTATGGTTTGTGAAAAGTCTCATTTGAAACCCCAGAGTTAAAGAATCCTATGGCAACTTTGAGTTTCTTATGTCTCACAGTCTCATAAGAAAATAAGAGTTTAAGCCTAGTTGAAATTTCATTCAGTCACGTGATCGTGGAAAGAAATAAAAGTTAAGTCAAATCTAATGAGATTCAATGATATCTATTGATTTAAGAAGATGATCTAGCACTGGGTTTGAAGTCTCAAAATAAACTCTTCAGTTAAGAAATTATAAAGCAACTTCGAGTTTCTTCAGTTGCGGTGTCTCATAAGTTCACCAAGGTTAAGAGGTGAGTTAAAACTATTTAATCATGAGATCTCCATAGAAAATAAGGGTTAAGTTAAATGTTGTGAGATCTAGTGACTACCATCTGATTCAAGGTTGATCTTGTGGCCATTATTTATTCATGAGATGAAAGCTCAGTTGAGAAAAAGTTCATAAGATTCAGTGACTACCATCAGATTGAAGAAAGATCTAAAAGCTGGGTTCAATCTTGAAGTAAACCTTGAGTTAAATGATCTATTCAGTGATAATGAAATTCAATTATTTACAGAGTCTCCATGAGAACTATGGTTAGTAAGGGTTTAGTAAAATCTTAGTTGAATTTACAACGAGAAGATCTGAACCGTAAAAAAGAAAAGATCTGATGGATGGCGTTAAGTCGCTGATAAAAGTCAAAAAGTCAGAGAAAGCTCAATGATTCACAGGTAATAATCTAGATGCTGACATGTGTCTAAGTCATTCCTGAGATATACAGTCTGCACTAAGTCTCAATCCAAACCCAAGGTTAAGAAATTTATCTTGCGACTTAGAGATAAATTTAGTTGTGAAGTCTCATAGTAAACTATAGTTAAAGACAAAGCTAGAGATATTTCATGTGAACTGTCAGATTAGAAGTGATCTAGTGGTAGTCACGAAGTCTTAGATCAGATGTATAAAGTACAAGATGGATGTGAGATTTCACGTGAATCATCCGATTAAAATATCTAACAATGGTCGCATAATCTCAAATGAAACTCAAGGTTAGTAAAATCTTTCAGTGACTTTGAATTTTTACAGTCGCAGAATCTCTAATAGAAACTTGAGTTAAGTGAATTCATTCAGCAAGTAAGAGATAACTATTGATCAAAGTTTTATCATGTGGTGAGAGTTAAATCTAATAACAAAACCAAAGTTAAATCAAACTCTCACTGACAAGGAGATCAAGCAGTCGCTTAGTCACAGAAGAGAACCAAAGTATGAGCAAGGTAAAAGTAAGAGTTTTCTCCCACACCATGTTGTACAGTCATCAGCCAATTAGAACATAAAGATTGTGAAAACATGTTTTAAGATTTTTAGAGCTATAATAAATTAGCCAATCATATCAGATCTTGAGCCTGTTTCAAATATAATAAGACCAGATGATGACTGTACAACATAGCGCGGGAGAAAAATCTCACTCACAAGGAGATCAAGTAGTCATGGAAGAGAACCAGAGTATGAGCAAGGTAAAAGTAAGAGTTTTCTCCTGCACCATGTTGTATAGTCATCAGCCAATCAAAACATAAGGATTGTGACAACATGTTTTAAGCTTTGCTGAGTTTTGATAAAATAGCCAATCATATCAGATCTTGAGCCTCTTTCAAGTATAATAAGGTTTTAAATGAAAAAAAGCACTGATTCAAAATTGATCACTTGTCAGTTTCAAATGCCACAGCTAGGAGAATAAATTGATATCAAAGAACATAGAAGTAATGATAGAAGTGAATGAATAGAAAATTCATGATTTTCAAAGAGATCATTGCATTGATTTCTCTGAATAAATAGGAATTACCATTTCTCATTTCATTTTACCAGAGTTTCAGTTTTCAGAGCTAAGAATTGCATAAAGTGATCAGTGCTTTCAAGAGAATAGAGTTATCCAAATTTACAGAGTGAGGAAAGAGATTTTATCAGTAGTGTTCCAGTTTAGTGTAGACAAGATGAGAAGAGAAATGAGCGTTTCTTCAACCAATGGAAAGAGTGGAGAAGCTAATGATGATCAAAAGGAAAATAGAAATTAATTTTATGAATCTCTGACTCCGCTCCCAGGATCAAATCAAGGAAAGAAGGTAAATGATGAATACCTTGGAGATAATATGGCTTATATTAGAGATTATAAGACTCCTGATTATTTAGGATATCATTTGTTTTACTATTTTCATAAGAATAGTGATGGTCCTATTCTCGTGTCAAACCCTTGGACGTCAGGGTTAGATAAATTGATAGTTCTAGATGTATTTGTGGATGTGGATTTATTACTAGAATTATCTAAAAGGTATGAAAAAATATCTAAAACCATAAAAAATATGATGGTACAACCCTAGTAACTTTGGATAGGGCATCATTTATGAAATCATTCAATATATGCAACCCCTGTACTATTGAAATAAACCTGAAGGCCTTAGCTGCTTGGTATACTAGGGATGCCTATGTTGTATCTAAATTGATTTAAGCCCATGTGCCAAAAGGAACTAGAAATTACATAGCACCCATTCCTAGAGATAATGCACCTTACTTCAACAAGGACCTGGCCTTTTACATGAAACACATTTCCTATGCTCTGTGTAGAGTTCTAGGGGTTGATAGTGGAAAAGAAAGGATATCCTCTGATATTCTAATGATAGTTTTGGATATGCAAAGTCCCCATGTGAGAAAATATTATGATTAAATATAGTATGTAATTAAAAAGATGCATCAAGGGTTTGTTGATATCCAAAAGAAGGAAGCCAACCCTAAATTCCTACATTATTCTTTACTCATGCATTTGATTTTGTTCTATAATTTCAATATCATGGACCAGCCCAATTTGAGACCTAAAATATTCTATCACGGTCAATCTAACCCTATACAAATTTGGTTGAGGGTGTGGAATTATACAACCAGGGAGAATGAGTTTTGTGCTTTCCAAAACTAGATGGTATATCCATTATTGAGTAGTTTGGGAGTCAATAAGACTAGGCTACCAATTAAAGTATTACAGATTCTGAGACCCTGTAAGTTTGTTGACAAGTGGAATGGAGATCACAACCGAGGAAACTTCTATTACCATAATATTTTCACTCTGATTAGAGTTTATGGTTGTTCCCAGCCTCCACACATTCAAATAGCAGCATATTTCTATCATGGAATTCATATAGCAGCTTATGCTGACTAATAAGGAGCATTTGGCTCCACATAGAAAAGGAACATTCACACCTTGACAATTTATTGTTTCTAATTTTACAATTGGTAAGAGGGCCTATGATGCTGCAAACAAATGGTTAAGCCACTTCAAGATGAATATGGTCTTATATAGGTATGTGGATACTGAAGGGTTCATTTTTAGTGCAAAAAGGATCCTGACATCCACTATCCCTAATACTGAAGTGCATGAGCAGTGTAAAGAGGAGGACCTTATCAGGAACATCCTAGAAGAGGATGAAATTACAAGTAGAACAACAAAGTGTTGGACAGTGACAATGCAAGCAATTGTTATTTTTTTCATTGTTGTCAAACCTTAACTCATGAGACTATTGTTATCTGTTTGAGTACCATATCTATTGTTGATGAAGAAGATTTAACAAGAAGACCAAGTGAATGGTTGAGTTAAGGCAAATAAAAGGGTACTTGATTAGTTGGCACTCTGGCAAAGTAATTAGTTGTTTATCTTTCAAAGATAGTTTTTCTGGCTATTCTATGCCGAGCAAGTTTTGGCTTGTGCCGAGCAAAGTTGCTTGTGCCGAGAAAAGTTGTTTGTGATGAGAAAATTTATTCAATGCTGAGCACCTCTGAAATTGCCGAGTGAAAATAGTGATGTTGTCCGACTTACAGTAATTGGATTAATGATGAGATTTGAGATCTCTGGTCGACTTAGTTAATTATATTGGGATATGTAATGTTAATTAAAGATTGATCCATGTCATTTAATGTATGGGTAACCGTAATTAATGCATGGTTTCAAGATTTAATTAGAGACTACTTTGGAGAAGTAAATGTAATGCAAAGATGGAATGATCCGTTGGATCTGACCTAACCTAAGATCTACGATCTTGTTTAAGTGACAAAAGATTTATCTAACCTAGATAGAGAGGTATATGATAACCTCAAGGGGTTATTTATTTAGTATGCTGTAGTGTGCTACTGAATGTAAAGTGGATGTGTATGCAAAAGGTTTGCATAGTTGACTTACTATTTGGCATGATCTAGCAGAAAAGGATGAATACAGAAGCAGAGAGTTGCATGTGTGATTTCTTGATGAATTTCCAAGTAGATCAAAAGGTTGAAATGACAATTCAGGCTATCCAATAAGTTAACATTAGAGCTGTAATTGGATCTGAATTGCAAAGTAAGTTGTATGTACCAGATCACAACTGTTGATTACTTTCTAACCATTATATCAGTTAAAGCCTTTAACAAGGTTGACCTAACAGTCATTTGTATAAATCTTCTAACAAGGTGACATTCAGGTGGAATGTTCTAAGACCTCTAACAAGGCCACTCTTGACAGGGTGATTAAATCCTTTAACTAGGTCACACCTAGCAGTGTGTTATTATAACCCTTAATAGGGTTGGATCCTCATAGAGCTCACTTTAGAAGAGTTAAAAATTGGTAGCATGTTACTAGTGGTTTTTCCCATATTGGGTTTCCACGTTAAATACTTGTGTCAAATTATGTGAATGCTTATGGTTTTTTTTACTATTATGTTTCTACAAGCTAATTCAAATTGACAGTAAACTGCATGATTAAAGTTGTTGACTTATGCTACTGCTGCCGAGTAGATCTGAAATACAAAAAGTTTTTATTTGCTACATCTAGACCTGAGGATAACTGATTCATGCCTCCCCTCTTAGTTATTCTAAATTCATTCTAACAATTGGTATCAGAGCTTTGGTTTCCTGAAAATAGTTTAAAGGTACTTGGAGCGAAAAGATCAAGATGCATAAGGAGGTTCCTAAGCTAAACAAAGATAACTTCCCTGCATGGCAGAGTTTGATGAAACTACATTTGGCTGGTATTGTAGATGATGCTAAGCGACTTATTGAAAATACCTATGTACCACCTACTGCTCCTCTCATAGCTACACAACTAAAAGAAAAGCAAGAGCACAATCAAGAAATGTTGGAGATCACCTCCTGATTGAGCTATTTAGAGTTTGATGATATAAAGAGCTGCACAAATGCAAAGCATATGTGGGAAAAAATTGCAAATGTCTATGGTGGAGACACAAATGTGCTGAGAGCTAAATCAAAAAATCTAAGAGGTAAGTTTGATGAGATGAAAATGCAAGAAGGTGAAAATGTTATTCAGTACTATGGTAGAGTAAAAGAAGTTGTAAATTCCATTAGAGGGGCTAAATGAACAATTGATGAGAACACCATTATGAGAAAGGTACTAATAAATTTACTTCCTATATATGCTATTAGAGTTTCTGCAATTCAAGAATTGAGATGTACTCCTAACAATAATCTGAATCTGGAAAATCTGATAGGCAGACTCACTGCATTTGAAATGTCAAATTATGATAACTATAATCCACAAGGGATTGATTATGCTTTTAGATCATAGATGGTTCTCAATAAATATAAGAAAGGAAATAAACATGTGGACAGTGATAGTGACACTTTTGATGATGATCTTGAAGAACTTGAAGCACTTATGACAAAAAGACTATCCAGAGGAAAAGAAAAATACACAGGTAAACTTCCTATTATTTGTTTTCATGCAATAAAATTCGTCATATAGCTGCTAGATGTCCTAACAAGAATGAAAAGGATGAAATAAAGGACAACAAATACAAAGAATAAAAAGATAGAAAGGATGACCGAGACTTCAGGAAATATAAGGACTACAAAGACAAATGTAAGCAATCTTGTTATATTGCTGAAGAAACTTCTGACAATGACATTGATAATTTTGATGACAATGATATAGAAGTTGTTTATGTTGCAATGAAAGAAGATTCTGATGATGATGAGAAAACTTCACTAATCTCTTATATGAGTAAAAATGATTGTTGGATCATTGACAGTGGTTGTTCCCATCATATGATTGGTGACAAAGATAAGTTTGAAACCCTAAACCAATGTAAAGGAGGATATGTAAAATTTGGTAATGATGCACCATGTCTTATCAAAGGTAA
>MU223176.1:531859-557135 GCA_018584345.1 Thuja plicata | reverse complement strand
ATCCACATCATTTAATGTATGGGTAACCGTAATTAATGCATGGTTTCAAGATTTAATTAGAGACTACTTTGGAGAAGTAAATGTAATGCAAAGATGGAATGATCTGTTGGATCTGACCTAACCTAAGTTCTACGATCTTGTTTAAGCGGCAAAATATTTATTTGACCTAGACAGAGAGGTATATGATAACCTCAAGGGGTTATTCATTTATTATGTTGTAGTGTGCTGCTGAATGTAAAGTGGATGTGTATGCAAAAGGTTTGCATAGTTGATTTACTATTTGGCATGATCTAGTAGAAAAGGCTAAATACAGAAACAGAGAGTTGCATGTGTGATTTCTTGACGAATTTCCAAGTAGATCAAAAGGTTGAAATGACAATGCAAGGTATCTAGTAAGTTAATATCAAAGCTGTAATTGGATCTGAATTGCAGAGTAAGTTGTATGTAGTAGATCAGAACTACTGATTACTTTCTAACCATTGTATCAGTTAAATCCTTTAACAAGGTTGACCTAACAGTCATTTGTATAAATCCTCTAACAAGGTGACATTAAGGTGGAATGTTCTAAGTCCTCTAACAAGGCCACTCCAGACATGGTGATTAAATCCTTTAACCAGGTCACACCTAGCAGTGTGTTATTGTAACCTTTAATAGGGTTGGCTCCTCACAGATCTCACTTCAAAAGAGTGAAAACTTGGTAGCATGTTACTTATGGGTTTTCCCATATTGGGTTTCCATGTTAAATATTTGTGTCAACTTGTGTGAATGCTTATGGTTTGTTTTACTGTTATGTTTCTACAAGCTAATTTCAATTGACAGTAAACTACATGATTAAAGTTGTTGACTTATGCTACTGCTACCGAGTAGATCTAAAATACAGAAATTTTTTATTTGCTACATCTAGACCTAAGGATAACTGATTCACCCCTCCCCTCTCAGTTATTCTAAATTCATTCTAACACAAAGTTCCAAGGATTGATGGATTTAGATCAACAACTTAAGAAGAATGGGATCCCTTTTGGGGGTTATTTCCCTGGTATGACTTATCTACAAAGACTGGATAAGATGTTTGAGTCTTATGGCACATTGTCTAGCCAGCTAGAGGAACATATAGAGGATAAGGTTAGAGGTCCAAACAAACATTCATCCTCAGAATACAGTGATAGTAGTTATTTAATACACAACCCTCTACAAATGGATCAACCACCTTAGATAAAGGAAAACATAATAGATTTGACTCAAGGACAAGAGGTTGAGGTAATTGTTGAAACTCCTAAGAAGAAGCGAAAGGTGGAAATAGGGGAGCCTTCTAATTTCAAGGCACAAAAGATGAAAAAATATAAAGTGAGTGTATTATTCACTGGAACAAGAGCTTATGATCATCAACTAAGGAAGTTCATTAGAGAAGGAAAGAAGAAAAGGGAGGACACATAAGAGAATGTTGAAATTCCTATCTTATTATGTCAAGATGAAAGGGAGCTACAAAAAGAGGAATTATTGAGGGATGATGAGTTCATAAAAACAAAGGAATTCAAGGACTTCCTCATTTGGGATAAACAACAAAAAGTGGGGTAACATTACAACTAGCAAGAGGAGAAGCAATAACAAGTGAAGCCTTGCAGGCTCTGCAAGAGTAAGATCCTAAATTAGAGAACATGACTCCAGATGAAGCTAGAGAGTTAGTAAAGTCTAGTGGGATGCTACTAGCAGAGGGATGGGATCTGGCCTCAGCTTTTATTATAGATCAAATAAGGAGGCAACCAGATATAAAATTTTATTTAGGGACACAGGTAGGGGATATGATTAAAGGATGTGGTTACAATGCATAGTCCCAAACCCTAGCCATGTGGGCTCTAGCTCCTAATACCCATAAGCCATCATTGATAATTGTATAAGAGAAGATGGATGGGGACAAAATCATCTGGTCCATCCACAATACGAGAGATTTGGAAATTTCACAAGCTCTCACTCAATTTTCTCATCTAAATGAAGCAAAAGCTATGAAAATGTCAAATAGATATCAAAAGTTATTTGATGAAGCAAGTCTTGTTATGAAGGACAGGTGAACTGGGTTTAATAAAGATACATTGGTACAAATAGAGGATGCAGGGGAGATTGAGTAGGAAACAGAGTAGAAGGATAGTGAGTAGAATAATGTTTCTTTAGAAGCCTTTTTGAATATCTTGCAACATAGGATTAATATCCTAAAAGATAAAGCCGATCTTTTTTATGGTGCCTACAATAAGTGTCCTAGTTTGCAAATAGAGGACACCAATTTTGTTTCAACTTTGAACCCCTATTTTGGGACTTGGTCATTTAGGAAAAAAATATTTGAAAGATTAGTAGCCCTACAGCCACTTAGGGTAGACCTCCCAAAAATTGTATCACAAGTTGGTGAGGAGATAGAGAAAATTGCGGTAACCTTGTCTTTCTTTAAGGGAAAGACAAATCGAATTGAGGCCAGAATCAACATGTTTGGAACAAAGTATAATAAGTTTATTCCTTCAATAAAGGTAGAGGATGGTCAGATCAAGGTAGTGGAGGTATGGAGAGGATAATTTGATTCATTACTACCTAATAAAGAGGCATTTATTTCTGACAACAATGAATTGGATATGGAAAGGTTTAATAGAACCTTAGATATGGTATTTAAGGCCAAGACAAACTTCAATAAGTTCATGATAAATGTCAAGAGCATAACAGATGCAAGGTGGGAGAGGAAAAAGGCACAATTAGAAAGCATTCAGAGCTTTAATTGGCCTATAAAGGAAGAGGTTGTAGCATGGGATGTTATCACAAAGCCCAAGAAAATGAAAATTGCAATAGTTGACCTAGAGATACTGGACGAGGAATAGAAGGACACCTAGCATGACTTGATCTTTGAGAACATGGAGGTTAGTCATGAGAAAGATTAGTGTATGTTAGCCTGTAATGGTAGTCACTAAATCTCACAATAATTATTGGAGGCTACCCATAATATCTTTAGACAAAGGTTTCAACTATTAAAAGATTTCAAGATCAAATTTGATTGTATTCCTATTTTGTCTTTCCACCGCTTAAGGTTTATTTATATTTTGTCTTCTTCTATCTTTTAGGGTTAGGTATAAAACCATCCAAAGCTTGTTGCATCCTTAGTCTTTAAGGATTCCAAGATGGTGTAGACTCTATATGTATCAAGTTGTATCATTTTGTAAGCAAGATAAGAGGTGAAATATATTTGCAAGGCAGACTACTCAATTTTGTCTGAGTTTTGTGCTTATTGTCTATTGAATGTATTTGAAGCAGTAACAATATTAATAAAATACAATGAAGTTTCTATTCTATTTATTGTGTTGTCTCTTTATATTTCTATTCAAACTCTTGTATGTTTAAATTGCAAGGCATTTTAGATATACCAATTACAAGGTGATTGTGTAGATACTTGTGAGTTTTTTCAAGGAAGGAGTAATTCTTACAGGTGATCCCATAGAGTTAAAAATTAGTGTTAGGATTTGATAAAATGGGTGTGGGAGTGAAAGGATAGTTTGTAAGGCATTCTATCTAAATTGGATGTATTTTCATTAATCAATTTATTGTGGATTTACATTTGATATTGACTCTTTGCCCAAGGATTAGGCACTGGTTTAGAGTTTGGAAAGCAGTTAATCATCATCCAATATTAAAGAAAATCAATGATTAATTTTTTAGTTACAGAGAATATATTTGTTTAAGCAATTGTATTAGAGAATACAGTTCATTTTGTTGATTCCTTAAAGAGAGAATCACTAGGTTAGCCCTCCTAAGTTCAGAGAACTCCAAAACAAAGAAGGATTAGAATTCGTATCTTACTGATTTTTGCTATTGTCTTGTTCATAGTTTCGCTTATTAAGTTCTGTGTTAAATTGATCATGTAGACGTCTAAAATCATCCTTATATTAATTTAATTAATATTCTCGTAATATTATAGTTAATTTTAAATTAATTATATTTGTTATATTCTTCTATCTATTTTATTTAATTAAATATGATTCACTTTCCTTAGTATTTGAATCTAATTTAAATACTACCCCTTTTTATGTATTAAATCTCATTTAATACATTATCCCTCATTGATCCCCTTTAAATAAATTTTTAATTTATTTATTCCTTCACATGACCTAAATTCTCCTAAACCACAATTAATTTAAATTAATTTGGATTAAGCTAATTTAAACCTAGATCCTACCCTACCTCACATCACTCTCACCAAAGAGACCTATCTAAATTAATTAACTAAGGTTAATTAAGCTAATTTCTTGATTCCTACAACAATTAGTCCTAATTATTTGCTCACACATGTGTGAACAAATTTTCAAAAATTAAATTTTTCAAATAATCCTTATTTGGTGCCAACAAGGTTTATTACACCTATGATGACACCTTCTTACACTTTCCAAAGTGTCTCATTGGTCTAAAACTCTTACACCCTCTTACACCTTCTTACAAGATCCTTCACATGTGTACTTTAAGTACACTTTGACCCATCACATCCAAAGTTTCTCACACATGTGTGAGAAAAGTAGGCCTCTTGCATGGCTTATGTGTCCCTCATGTGGCACCTATGTGGATGCCACATGAGCTCCACCTCATCCAAGCCCTCTCTTTCCTCCAAAACTCTATAAATAGAGGCCTTTGTCAAGAGCAAATTATCTCTTATTTTTGCATTGCTATCATGCTAGTTTAGCTCTAGAGTTTTTAAACAATTTAGCATCTCATAGTAATTTTAGTTCATTTTCATGCTTGTTTCATTATGGAATCTAGATATCACATCTTAGGTTTATAATGGAATGAATCTAGTTCTATTATCTTAGTTAGATCTTGCATATCATCCTAGTTTAATGCTTTGCATTTTCATCCATGGTGAAAGCTTAAGACAAGTTCCTTATACTTGTTCTTGAGTTATTAGCTTATCTTTCTAATGCATTTCTAGTGGGATTATAATATTGTGTTGGGAGAGCACACCCACAAACCTCTCTAAGAGCAAATCAATAAGGTTTGGGTGCACTTTTTCAGCTCATCCGAGGTTATGGTGGAAGTCTTTTTTTAGAGTATGTTCTTAGATATGTTAATATAGTTTATTGATGTTTATCTCTAATGTTTGCATGTCTGAGCATGCTCCTAACAGGTAGATTTCCAACATATACATTTTTACACACCTGGTGGGACCCACGTCCCTTGTTTTCTAACATTTCTTGCAGGTTTTTTGCAGTTTGGAAAATTCTAACGTAGACCTGTCTCCGCTCTGGAGTCACCATTTCCGTAGACTGTCATCTCCGCTTCTCGACCATCTACGCAACTCGGTCATCTGCACTGATACTTTACCGTCTTCGCCTGTCCGAAAATGACTTATAAAACTATGGTTTAAAACTATTTTTTGTCAATTTACAACATTTTAACTCTCGGGTTTTTGACAGTAGTAAACTTTTTAAGAATTAAATGCTGAAGTAATTTGATAAAATGTCATTTTTTAGTTTCAATAGGTCCATTTCTTTTTAGTAAAATCTGACTGTCTATCTTTTGCCATCTGTGCAGGTCATTCACCGTTTTCGCAGATCGCCGTCTGCGCAAATCATCGTCTGTGACTATTTTCTTTGGTTTTGTGTTTTTAACAAATCTAAAATTCCAAACTACTAACCAATTTCATGCAGGTTCCGTGAATGATTTTTGAGAATTATTTAAATGAACTTGTATGTTTAATCATTTATCTTGGAATGAATGTTGCATAAAATGAACTTTACCCAATCTTGAATGCTTAAGGGAAATGAGCTTCACAACTCTTGAAGTGACTTAAAGAAAATTAAACACACCTTTCAAGCTTTCCTTGCTGTGTGGGAAATAAATTGAATTTGCATGCTTAACCATACTATTGTGTCTTTTGCTTAGGTAGAAAACACTTAGTTGCTTTAATTAGGTTCAATTTGAGAAATAAACTCTTTTTGGTGTGTTTGAAGAAGTATTTTTCAACACTTCTTTCGAGCTTATTTTTCATTAGATAGATCCCTTTAATTTATGTGACGCTATGATTAAAATATAGCTATATCCTCTCCCCTCACCTTCATGGATCTTGGGTGAAGAGAAATCTTAGCTTAATCAAGCTTCTAGAGAGGCCTGTCTAGAGGGAGCGCTTACCCTTTAGAGGACGACCTCAAATTAGTAATCCCTTCGGTCGGTATAGAAATAAAGTGTGACCCAAAGGTGCTCTTTATCCCTTCAAGCTCGGGCGGGTCATGTTCAATGGTAGTCCATACTGAGTGAATATCCTCAACATACTGGCATGGTTGAACTAGAGACTTAAGTGTCTCACACTGTACAAACTGATTGTGGGGATGCCACAAAATATTGCTAGCAACTATAAAGTAGTATCCTACCTGATTCACCTCTGAACAGTGACTTATTATAGTGCAAGGGGAGAGAAGATTCTCCCCCCAAGATTCCCATCATACGTGTCCCAGGGTATTGTGTTGCGAAAGAGATCTTCGTAGCACGACAACAATACCTGGCAAAAGGCAAAAACATGGGTGCCCTTCCAGGGGTGACATGCTGTGTGAGCTAAAGGACTATCAAGCAATGGGCCTATAATATTTTATGCGAAGCCAAATTCCTAAGGTAGCTACAGTTTGAACTATTTTCATTGTGCTAGACCTAGTAAAAACATAAGTGGCTTGAAAGAGTCACTTGAACATACACAATTGAAATATTAAAAAGTTGAAGCAAGATCCCCTAATGTAACATTTGTTGGTATCCCTCAAGGTTGCTTTGTCCCTTGTTGGATTGTCTTGAGACATGTGTCTGTTCTTTTCTGGTTTGCTTGTTCTAAAAATCAATTCTTGCCATTGAACAATTTACCCAAAATTGGACTAAAAATAAAAAATATGCCCAGAATTTTAACACACTACCTCAGTCACAGTCGGCCATCTCCACTCTGGATTTTCCATCTACGCAGATCACCATCTGCATAGATCACTATCCGCAAAGATCGTCAGCTGTGTTTGAGACTACCGTCTCCGCTTCAAAATAGTGAGCTTCAAAATTGGCCGAGATAATCAAAATTTGACTGTCTACAAGACCCTAGAACCACTTTTCCTAGATCATTCATTCATTTGACCAAAATCAATTTTTCCATGACATGACCAGTTTTAAGAAGCATAAGAAGGTTAAACTTCCCACATCTCCAGTCCTTAGTGAGCAAAAGGAAACCACCCGTAAATCCAAAGAATTTCAACACTTGCAACATCCATCAAACAAGGGATTGAACATCATGAAAAACTTGACAAAATCCTCTACAACAATAAAGTTTGCAATTTCATGGCCAAGTTTTCAATCAACAGAGCTTTTATTACCATTGAACAATACGATTAGGTAACACCTGGATTCTGGATCATTCTTCCATTTATTCCATCATCACCCTTCCTTTGGAGCATTAGATCAAAATCAAATCAAATCTTTAGGTTGAAATACCTTAATCAAAGTATCATAAACCTTCATACTCAAACAAACGCAACATTACTTGTAGACCATTAGTTTGTCTCAAGTAATTTAAATCCCTTAGTAATGTCCCATTTTGCTTGAGATCACAAGTCCATCTTCAAGTAGAACAGGTGTTACTTTAAATCCTTTGTGTTTGTATCATCATAAGGTTTAACATGCTTAGGTTTTGTTCCAAAAACCTTTAAATCAATTATCCAATCAATCAATTCAGTCAATCAAATCAATCCTTAATCCAAACCAATCAATCAAATCCAATCAAAGACCTTTGCTCTATTTCATCTCCTACATCTCCTTGTATTTCATTCTTCTACCATTGTATGGTTATCACTCGATCCCAAGCTAGAAACATGAGGTGAACAACATTCAACACTGTCAATCATGAAAAGAACCCATTTGCCACACAATACTTTAATGGAAGTGGGGTACGAGCTAAGGAAGTAGCCAAAGATACAGAATTAGTAGACCAAGAAGAAGACCCACCCAAGTGATTGACTTCCTTAGAGACCCCTACAATTTGAAAATGGTTGAGAAGGCCATTCTGCATAACAGTGATGAAATTATTTTTGAATCTCATTCATAATGGTGTCACAGTTCCTGTCAACTTTGATGAAACACTCCTTACCAGAAATGTCACTAAAGTCATTGCTGTCACTACTACAGCCATGGCTTCTACTTCAAATGCTACATCATCACGTGACACTGGTAAAGGACCTATTAGTGAACCTCTCACATCAGTACCAATATCAACACCTATATCAACAACCACATGAATACCCCAATTGACACCTAAAGAAATCCAATAGATCATAAGTGCTTTGCCAAACAATACTACACATAATAGCACTCAAACGACAATGACTCAAGGAGAAAGTGCTAATGTCAACAACATAGGGCAAGTTTCCATGCCTTTGTCTTCATCTTTGTTTCAAACAATGGGGGAAAAAAATCTGCAAACAGTACATCATGAACCTATCAATATGTACCTCCTCCTACCATTGGCATGACGTCTACAGGCTTTTCAGATACACAATTTGGAGGAGGTCGAGGTTATGTACCTCCATTTTTTACACAAAATACTCCAGATTTCACCCAATAATTCAATGAGCTCAAAAGCATTGTACAAGGTTTACAAAGTGGGGGCAAGAAGGAGTTTTCATTTGAAGAAATTTGTCCCTACCCATTTGACAAATATATCACAATGCAACCATTCCCACAAAACTTTGAGATGCCCAAATTTGAGAAATACAAAGGTGAGACATGTCCTCTCCAACATCTCAAAGAATTTTACATCACATGTCAAGAGGTCGCCTATAACGAGAATTACTTAAAAAGACTCTTCAATAGGAGTCTTGAAGGCGCAGCATTGGAATGGTTCATGGCCCTTCCTTATGGGTTAATCTCTACCTTCTCTGACCTTGCAGAGAAGTTTGTTGGACAATATTCATATAACATTGAGTATTAAGCAACACTCAGTGATTTGTGCAATACTAAACAAAAGAATGGAGAAACCTTTGCTAGTTTCTTACAATGATGGAGACATATTGCAAATCGCATGCCATGGAAAATACCTGATAGTCACTTAATTGACATCTTCACAATGAATTTAATCTTAGAGATGTCCTTCCAAATGAAAATGGCTTCACCTGACACCTTTGAATCCCTTGTCAAGAAGGGAAAAGACATTGAAGATGGCCTTTTGCAAAGAGGTAGCATCAAACATTATACTCCTTCCAATAATGATAAACCAAAATTCTAGAGTAAGAACAAAGGAGTTGTTAATGATGGAGTGACTGATGCCAAACATGTTCAAAATGTTCAAGCATCCAACAATACCAATCAAAATAATTGCAATAACAATCAGAACCAAAATCAATATCGCAACAACAACCAAAACCAGAATCAGAATCAACACAATCAGAACAATCAGAATCAAAATAGCAATCAGAAGCAGAACAACAATCAGAACAATAATCAACAACTGTGCAATCAATCATTCTTGTTCCCTCACAACAACTACAACTATAACAACAACAACAACAACAACAACAACAACAACGATAACCAACAATGACAACAATTCACATCTTTAGCAGAGCCTTTAGATGTGATCTTCGAACAACTCGCAGATTAAGGAATGATAGTTTACCCAAATACTCAACCTTTTGATGAGAATAAACCTAAGCCTATTTGGTATAGGGATAATGAGTATTATGATTATCATTGCATCAAGGGACATGATACCAAAAAATGCATGAAGCTTAGACATTTTGTGCAAGACCTCATTTAGGATGGGAAAATTGAAGTTGAAGGTCAGAATGCATCCTCATCTAATGTGAAACTCAAAGTCTACAATCAACCTTTCCCACCTCATAAACAAAACAATGCATCAAACACAATCCCATATGACTATTCTACCAATACTATTACAGGCCATGATCGAATGTGTGGGAGTTTAAATGAAAATGATATCTTTGGGTTTGACTCTCTTTGTGGCCACATTAAAGAAGCTGATATGCATGTTAATACCATAATACTCAAAGCTACTGATTGTAATGCTACTACACAAAGACCCAGAGTCATTGTTCAAGCTGTTGATAAACCTTCTACATCTACAAATCCACCAGTTGCACCATCTACTGCCACTTGATCTGCTTCACACTTTGACTTGTTGGCCCAATTATGAAAGATGCCTACACAAATATCCATTCTAGAGCTCTTGACCACATCACCAATTCATAGAGAAGTCCTTGATAAAGCTCTAAATGAATCCCATGTCCTTGAGAACATCAATGCTATACAATTCAAAGCCATGATAGGGAACCTAGCCACGCAAGAATATCTAGTCTTCACTGATAAGGACTTTAATGGTCCTGATCCTCATCATAATAAATCCCTCCATATAGAAGGAAAAATCCACTCTACAAGAGTCAAATGAGTCCTCATAGATGGTGGATCTAGCCTAAATTTGTGCACATTGAAAATGATTCGTAACATCAATCTTTCTGATGACCTCATTGATGCAGACAAGAGAATTACAATAAAAACCTATGATGATCAAGAATGAGAAAGCAAGGGATTGATCAAATTGCCATTACAAGTGGGCCCTAATTGAAACTGTTTGCCGTGTACTGGATCTAGATCTACCTTATAACATCTTGCTAGGATGTCCATGGATACACGCTATCAAAGGTGTACCCTCTACCTATCATCAATGTCTGAAGTTCCCGCATCACAATAGAGAAATCACAATTCCTGGACATCCTGATACTTTTCAATATTGCAAAAGATTGGAAGGAAAACAAGCTAATTACTGTCCGTTGAATGAGTTTAGCCAACTTTTCAATCAAGAAAGCCTTGTTTGAGAAAAGACATTAGAAACATCAAATGAACAATCCAAAGGAAAGGAGAAAGCTATTGTAGACAAAGTTAATGAGGAAAAAGCTACTGAAGACAAACCCTCCTCATCTGAAGCAAAGGCCACATTCACAGATCAAGGCATGGGAGAGTATAAATTTGAAAGTGCTTTATGTTTTGGGCAACTCCCCTTGTCTCCAAAGTCTTATGGAAGACCCTCACCATTACCCCTTTCCAAAGATAAAGCACTTATGCATTGCAAGTCAACTATTTTTGAATATTGGGGGTCCTTATCAGATGAACACATGGAGTATAGTGTCCTTGATTGGCTCTATAATGATGAAGAAGAGCGGCCTATAACTTTTCCCAAAGGAAAGTATCCTAAAGTTACTCGCATAGTCAAAAACATGGGATATCATGGTACTAGTCTTGGAGCTAATGAAATACGAAAGAAGAAAATCATAGCAGCTAATGGCTATCCTAAAGGACATGGATTGGGTTCTGTAGAAACTAAGACTAACTTCTCTAAGGATTATTGTTTAGCTGCCTCAGGTTCAGACACTGAGGAAGAGTTCTTCAAAATTCCCTTCCAATATATTGAAAATGACCTAAATGAAAATCATCATGTCTTCACCATTACCCAAGATGACCTTTCATCCCCTCATCTACCCCTCACAAACCCTGAATTGATTGACTGGGATCAGCAAGATTCACCACCAGCCTTGGATATATGTGATTTGGATGAGGTAGTTTTAGCTCTCTTTGGACTTAAGAATCTCTGAGAATACGAACATCATATACACTACAGTGAACAAGCCTACTTTGGTAGCCAAGTCAACTCTCTCAATTGCAAAAATGGAAAAGAAAATAAAAATAAAAAAAATGAAAATACATCCTCTGGTGAAAACCTCTCGCAGGCACCTAAGGATGAAGAAAAAGTCAAAATAAAGGATGCTTACTCTAGTGAAAACCTTTCTGAGGTGCTAGAGGAGAGAGAGGTTGACTTGACGTTTATATCATCAGAACTAGAAGTGTCCTCTATGATCATTGAAGATACTATTCCAATCAACCTAGGCATAAAAGAAGATCCACATATCACTTACATTGCAGCTTCTCTCAGTGATCAAGAAAAGAAAGCCATGACAACATTCTTGCTTAAGCACAAAATCAACTTTGTTTGGACCTACAAAGACATGCCCGGGCTTGATACAAATCTTGTCATGCATCATATTGCGGTGGATCCAAATATAAAACCTGTTAAGCATAAGCTTCGCAAAATGCATCCTCAAGTTGCATTAGTAGTCAAAGTAGAGCTTCAGAAGATGCTGGACACTGAAGTAATCAGACCAATTGATTATCCTGAATGGGTTTCTAATATTTTCATAGTAGGTAAGCCCACTGGGGGCATTTGCATCTGCAATAATTTCAAAGACCTAAACCTTGCATGTCCCAAGGATGATTTTCCACTCCCTAATATTGACATTATAGTGGATTTAATGACAGGACATGAAATGTTGTCACTTATGGATGGATTCTTAGGTTATAATTAGATCACGATAGCACCAGTAGATCAGCACAAAACCACATTCACAACACCTTGGGGCACTTTATGTTATCAAGTGATGCCTTTTGGTCTTAAAAATGTTGGAGCCACTTATCAACAAGCAATGACTACCATCTTTCATGTCCTTTTGCATGTCATCATGGAATATTATGTGGATGATCTTTTAGGAAAATCCAAAACAAGGGAATCACATATTCCTATCCTTACCACCATCTTTGAGTGACTGGAGAAATATAAGCTTAGGCTGAATCTTAAAAAGTGTGTCTTTGGAGTATAATCTGGTAAGCTGTTGGAATACATTGTGTCACGGCATGGAATAGAAGTTGATCCAAAGAAAGTGAAAGAAATCCTAGAAATGCCACCACCCAAAACATTGAAGCAATTGTGCAGTTGACAAGGCAAACTACAATCAATCAAAAGATTCATGTCACAGCTGGCTGACAAGGTGCATCCATTCTCCCATCTTCTACGCAAGAATATCAAGTTTCAATGGGATTGCTTGTGTCAAAATGCATTTGAGAAACTGAAAGGCTATCTGGCTAATCCACCCATATTAGTACCACCTGTTGCTGGTCACCCTCTAATTTTGTACATATCTACTACAGAGGTTGCATTGGGAGCCCTCCTGGCACAATTAGATGACGCCGACAAGGAGTGAGCAATTTATTATCTCAACAAAACTCTTATTGGCTATGAGTTGAATTATTCCCTAATTGAGAAAGCATGTTTGGCCATTGTTTTTTGTACATAGAAGCTATGAAATTATATGCTTAATCACAAGATTCATCTTGTTTCTAAAATTGATCCACTCAAGTATCTCCTAGCACGCGCTGCTCTTACTGGTCGTACAACAAAATGGGTCATGATTCTTAGTGAGTTTGAAATTGTTTATGTGGATTTAAAGGCCATCAAAGGACAAGTGATTGTAGATCAGCTAGCTGAAGGACCTATTGACGGTAAAAACCCTCTGATGACAGATTTTCCAGATGAATCAATCTTAAATCTTGCCCCAAGTCCACCATGGAAGCTGTATTTTGATGGATCCTTCACTCAGAAAGGATCAGGGACAAGAATCTTGTTTTTTACACCAAAAGGGGATCTCATCCCTAAATCCTTCAAATTACAATTTCCTTGTACCAATAATATTGCAAAATATGAAGCTCTTGTACTTGGACTTTGACAGGCCATATAATGGCAGATTCTCACTCTATTGGTGCTTGGTGATTCACAATTGGTTATCAAACAAGTTATGGATGAATATCAAACTAAGGATGAAAAGTTTCTTCCCCATCACCGGACAGTCAAAGATCTCAAGACGCATTTCATTGAACTAACCTTCCAACAGATCCCTTGCATGAACAATAAAGAAGCAGATGCCATGGAAACAATTGGGTCCTTGATCACTATGCCAAAACATAGCGCACGGTATGAATTTCTTGTTGAGAATCTTAAAGTCCCTGCCTATGACAAGCCAAATTCTGAAATGGTGTGTGAAATTGCTGATCCTAATTCCCTATGGTACCAAGAAGTGTATTCCTACCTACACGATGGACTTACCTTGCTTACTTTAACCCCCAATCAATGAAAAATTTCATTCGCCGCACTTACTGATACACAATCCTCATTGATACCCTCTACCGAAAGCATTTCAATGGAACTCTTTTAAGGTGTCTGAATTCTAATGAAGCACAAACGTCCCTGGAGGAGGTACATCAAGGAATCTATGGGGCCCACTCTAGTGGACTTACTTTGGCCAAAAAGCTGTTACACATTGGATATTACTGGCCTACTATGGAGCAAGATGCCTACAACTATGTGAAGAAGTGTGTACCTTGTCAGTAGCATGACAATTTGATACACGCTCCCTCCCAATCACTCCAACCCACCATCACCCCTTGGCCCTTTTCACGCTAGGGTCTTGACCTCATTGGCCAAATTTTCCCTAATTCATCTAATGGCCATAAATACATCTTGGCTACTATAGAGTACTTTACCAAGTGGGTTAAAGCTATTCCTCTCACCTACACTACTGGAAAACAGATTTCAAAGTTTATTTTGAACTATCTTATCTGTCGCTATGGCATTCCTCAGGACATTGTTACTGATAATGGAGGACCTTTGAAGAACAAGGATGTCACAGAGCTATGTAGGAAGTTCAACATTACCCACCATATCTCTTCCAAGTACTTTCTGCAAAGCAATGGTCAAGCTGAGGCTACAAATAAAACTATCCTCAGAATCCTCAAGAAAATAGTCGATGAAGCTGGCTGTGATTGGCACCTTCACCTCAATCCCGCCCTTTGGGCTTACTGCACCTCCATTCAAACCTCCATAAGAGCCACTCCCTTTGCCCTTGTTTATGGTACTAAGGCTATTCTACCCATAAAAATTGAGCTCCCTTCCCTCAGAATCTCTCTCAAGAATCTGTTGTCCAAAGAAGAATATAGAGTTGCCCGCTTGCAAGAGCTAGAACTCCTCGATGAGAGACGCCTCAATACCCTAGACCACCTCCACGTGTATCAAAATTGCCTTCACTTTTAGTTCAACAAAAGGATCAAACCTCGTCAGTTTGAGGTTGGTGATCTTGTCTTGCAACATAATATGAAGAACCTCCAGAATCGTGAGAAGAAAGGGAAGTTTGAACCTAATTGGTTGGGTCCCTTCATTGTTACAGTAAAATATGGTTCAGGCACTTATCAGATCACATCTCCAGAAGGAGACCCACTCCCTAATCCTATAAATATTATACATCTCAAGCACTTCTATGCTTGATTAGTTCATAGTCCATTGTACAACATAAATTTTTCAGAAAATCCAAAAAACATTCAAAAAAGCAAAAAAAATAGAAAAAATCAAAAGCATAAAAAATGCAAAAGCTTGAAGAGAAAATCAAAAAAAGAGAAAGAGAAAAAATTCGTCCATCTATGAAAACCACTTCGGTGGTGCAATGGATAAGTACTATGGTGCAAACCTATTTCAGGCACCATGTGTAGTCAGATCCACCATCAGTTTCCACCATTTGTCTATACCACTTGCATCGCCTTTCAAAATAAGTGTCACTACCCATATTTGTGCATGTAGTTGTTTGACCATCTTCCCGCTTTCGCAATAATGATTCTCGCATGACAGAGCTTACCAAATCACAAACTGAGCTCTATTCTAGACACAACGATCACAAATGTTTTACATCAAATCAACAAACAGATTGAATTTCCTAATGATCATTCTATTCACAAGAAATTTCCAGCAAATTTCCATTTTTCTATCAATCAATTTCTGGCCCATCAGGATACATCCTTTCGGTGTCGGCTGCTCTATCAATCCTCACATCAAAATTGTTCATGGCAAGAACTTTTGGACTGAATGACCACTTGGTCAAGATACCTTTTTTTGATTTTATCTTGTGTTTTACTATATCCTTATCACGACAGCCTTGATCTTTTATAGCTTGGTTTGTTATGGTGAGTATGTAGTAAAATATGTGTCCTTTGTGGTATGATCTGCTTGTCATAGTTTGTTAGTCCATTTATGTTTGGATATTCGGTATGACTATGAATGCCTCACTAGGGGTAGGATTCATGCATCTCAAATCCCTCAAAAGATCTGGATGTACTGCATCTCCTCATGAGTAACAATAGCTCTCATCATACCTGATATCTCGCATTCTTGTTTCTAACAACCTATTTGTCTAAGAGTCTAGTCCATGCAAAGGAACCATGTCACTTGTGTTTTCTAGCACATGGTGCATAACTCCTTTTGCAATATCAAACTAGGGTGTGCTCTCCAACATTAACATGGTAACAATCCCACTATTACCATGTAGTTAGTCTTTGCATTATAGTTAGGTCATATGGCATTATGATTTTTCTCTTGGCAAAGGTTTCTATTTATTCCCCTATCCGGTCACCTACGTGATTTTATCAGACTTATTGTGATACACACAGAAATAGTGTCCTCATGTAGCCATTATCTATTGCATTGTATTTCATTCATTAACCATTAGTCATTATTCATATTGCATTATTCATTAGTCATTATTCATATTGCATTATTCATTAGTCATTATACATTTGTCTCATATTGCATTTTTTATATTTCGTTCATTAAACATTAGTCATTATCTTTTGCATTGTTCATTTCATAAGTCATTATTCATTTTTCATTTCATCCATTAATCATTACTCATCATACTTTAGTCTCACATTGCATTCATCATTAGCCATTATACATTACATTATTCATTCATTTAGTTACAGTATTCATTATTAGTACATTAAATTAAATCATTTTGCATTTCTCATTTAGTTCATTATGCCCATTGTTCATTCATCTATAGTTACATTATCATTCTACATTTGTCACCATTTGCATGTCATTATATTACATTCCATTAGTTGCATCCATAATATCCATTACATCTTTTAGGGTTCATTCATTTCATAAAGCATCATAAATACATTTATACATCATTACATTACATCCATCCATGATAAAATATAAGCATTAACACATCACATCACATATATATATCTATCTCTGTATTTCTTCCCTACATCACACATCCGTCAGTATCATCATACATATATTCATCTCATCCTGCATGTTAGTCATAAGCATCATATACTATAAATATAACATTATAAGTGCATCCATACATCATATAAGCATATAAAATCATAAAGATCCATACATCAGAGTCCCATAGTCCAAAAATAGTCCATGTATATATATATATATCAAAAATTTCATATCATACATCATGTGTCAAAAATGTGTCAAAACTGTGTATCCAAAAAGTCTGAGAAGAGTCATGGTGGTGGCCGTGATGGTCCTGCTCCCCTATTGGGACGTGGTGGTAACCCCACTGATCCCTGTGATGCTCGACCGGTGCTCTCTGATTGTGCCCTCTCAGAGTATGTAGGCTCTCGTGCCTCCTCTGGCACTACTCCAGCCCCATATAATATGCGGCCTCTCAGCCTCTGTGTCCTGCCTCTCTTTGAGCTTCCATGACATCGGTCATCATCTGACCCAACCCTGTCGCACTACCTGCCAGCTGCGCTATATCACGGTCTGCCCTGTAATCCTCAGCACACCTCCGTGCTAAATCCTGCTCTACCATCAAAGCTTCTATCTGCGCTGACATAGCTGCCAGATCCTCCTCCCGATCCCCAAACTCTTCAATGACAATGAACTCCCCGCTATCCACCCAAGCTTGTAAAATGTCTAGCGCCCACTGCGCACTGTCCCCCTGAGCTGTCTCTGATGATAGTTCCCTCTGAACCCGGGTCACCTTTGTCTACAGGCTGCTGGCTGTAGCCTGTGCTGTGGCTAATAACCCCTGTAACTGTAGAATCTCAGCCTGTACGCTCACCTCAGTTGCCTGAGATGTCACCAATAATCCCTATACCCTCCCTAGCTCAGTTTGCAGGCTATCTTGCTCTACTATGACTATTTCGTGTGTCTCCTGGGCTACGTAGCCCACTGGTGGTCCCTATCCTAGTGGAGGTCACTATGGTGGTGGCCCCTGTGGTGGCCCCTACGGTGGATCTTGCCCCTGTACCTGTACATCGGGCATGATAGGTGGCTGCCCACCCACTGGTATCTGAACTTGCCCCCTCCACCGTGGTATTGCCACCCTAGGCTAGACTCTCCTCCTGGCCCCTCCATCTCCTCCATCATCGTCATCATCATCCCCCTATCTCCCTCCATCTCCTCCAACCCTTGGCTGCTCATCCTCCTCCATTACCCCTGGCACTGTCAGTCTCACAGGTCTGTACGCCGCCCACCATTGTGCATATGCAAGAACTACCCCTACATCCAGTAATGACTCTCAAGCCCTGATCCAAGGGACCTCAATCATACCCATGAATGATGCTCGGGCTATTCAAGGATCTTCGCCCATCCCCCATACACTCCCTACCTCACGGGTAACCAATGGATGAGAAAACACATCCGGTACTACCTCCTGTATCTGGCCCATCTGCCTCTGAACCTTGGATAGCATGTATCATGATATCATATACGCTGTCCTCCCGAACAACCAGTAATCAGTCTGCATGAACCTCATATAATATGAATCAAAAAATCCATCCTCTGCATACCCATCTCGCTGTGGGGTCTCATGGCCCCAGGCCTCACATCTTGCACAGGGTGCTCATACTATAGCCCCCATTTGATCAAGTCTCTGGTGCCAGTATCTCACTGAATCTGTGGCCTCATAACTAATAGGTAGCCTGTACCTACACATGAAGGGCTCATATGTCACTCAGGTCTCCTGATGTCTAATCGGTCACGTGATCGCTATATGCTCCCATGACAGTACCAATAAGAGCGTACATCCAGGCCCTAGTGCCCTACCCCTGCGGTAGGCGCACATACATAGATCATAGTATAGCTGACCAAGGATGATGTATCCCCAGCAGTACTGGTCACCGTCCTCAACCATGCTGCTCAGCACTTGTACCCAGCCTATAGGGAACCCCTTGCCTGCATGAGATGTCCCTCTATCAATCCCACCAGATATAAAGCCATTAGCTGTGGCCGTGGCTCCATGGTCATCGCTCCTGTACATGACATCCATTGCCTTGTAATTGGTAGATTTGTAACCCTCCGTCTCAGGGCCATCTCCATATAGGGCTCTGATCCCTCCACGCAGTACTCTGGTATGAGCCCCCGAATGGACACTCTGTAGATCCTCCATACATCATGGAGGGTGATAATCACTTCCCTTATAGGGAAGTGGAAGCTTGAGGTGGTACTATGCCACCTCTCTATCAACACAGATATGAGCGCATTATGTGCTTGAAGATGCGGCCAATGCTGCACGTGCTCCACTCCACACAGTGTCACCACTCCCCACTCTACCGCCGTTAGGTGCTGCTCTAGCTCCATGGTCACTGGGTAGCACTCCCTGGCTCAGAATGTGATCATCTTCTCCTGCATTCAACAAGCACATGTCAGCAATTAGATAGCATGCTGGGGCATTGAAAAATATCCCAGGCCTGTTCGGGGTATCAAAAAATGCTCCCGGACCCTTATCTTTTCTCTTCCTCCTCCCTTTTCTTCTGTTTTTGGATCAATCCACGCAGATGGCGGTTGACCCTCACAGACGGCGAACTTTCACAGTCGCTAGTCTGTAGAGTCAGCGGATCTTCATAGACGTCAGTCTACGGAGACGGTGGCTTAGGCTGCCACCTCCCTTGCTGCGCAGACGGTGGTGTTATAGATCACCGTCTCTACTACGCGTTTTGTCCCCCTTCCCTCACAGACAGAGATTGGTCAAATATCTATCTGCGCTGATGACTGTCACCTGTCGGTCGTCTGCGAGGACAGTGGTCTGTAGATCACCGTCTGCGTAGATGGCAGACAGGCGATCACCGTTTGCGCTGCGTGTCCATTTATAGGCATTTATTGCACCTAACTACCCTCCCAAAGCATTATATACATAAATGAAAAGGTTGGAACTCAACTAATCACCAGGGGTCCCACATCTGTAGGCTGCTAATATACCCGGAAGTGCTCCCCAAACTGTGCTCGCTCTCGTTGCACTGCCATTGCTCTCTTCTTCTTCTCTCTTTTTGCCCTTTGTGAATGAAAGTGACTTGTCCATGGGCCCCGGTGGACTATTTATAGCCCCTTGAGACCCATTTCTTTCGTCGGTCTCCCCTTTTCCCATTTTGGTCCTCATTTCTCCTCATTTTTTCCTGGACACGCCATACAATTGGTCTACTTTCCCTGTTTTCTTGTCTTTTCGAGAAAAATTTATTTAAAAATTATATTTTTTCCTATTATTTTCTCGAGGGGGCACCCTCCTCCGCTCTCGCTACCGTAGGTTTTTTGACCTCTCTAGGGCATCTTATTTTCTTTTTTTTAACGCAATGTCACTTTCAACAACACATCAAAGAGAGGGTAAAATGTAGACGTCCAAAATCATCCTTATATTAATTTAATTAATATTCCCGTAACATTATAGTTAATTTTAAATTAATTATATTTGTTATATTCTTCTATCTATTTAATTAAATTTATTTAATTAAATATGATTAACTTTCCTTAGTATTTGAATCTAATTTAAATACTACCCCTTTTTATGTATTAAATCTCATTTAGTACATTATCCCTCATTGATCCCCTTTAAATAAATTTTTAATTTATTTATTCCTTCACATGACCTAAATTATCCTAAACCACAATTAATCTAAATTAATTTGGATTAAGCTAATTTGAACCTAGATTCTACCCTACCTCACATCACTCTCACCAAATAGACCTATCTATTAATTAACTAAGGTTAATTAAACTAATTTCTTGATTCCTACAACGATTAGTCCTAATTATTTGCTCACACATGTGTGAGCAAATTTCTAAAAATTGAATTTTCTAAATAATCCTTATTTGGTGCTAACAAGATTTTTTACACCTATGATGACACCTTCTTACACTTTCCAAAAGTGTCTCATTGGTCTAAAACTCTTACACCTTGTTACACCTTCTTACAAGATCCTTCACATGTGTACTTTAAGTACACTTTGACCCATCACATCTAAAGTTTCTCACACATGTGTGAGAAAAGTAAGCCTCTTGCATGGCTTATGTGTCCCTCATGTGGCACCTATGTGGATGCTACATGAGCTCCACCTCATCCAAGCCCTCTCTCTCCTCCAAAACTCTATAAATAGAGGCATTTGTCAAGAGCAAATCATCTCTTATTTTTTAATTGTTATCATGCTAGTTTAGCTCTAGATTTTTTAAGAAATTTAGCATTTCATAGTAATTTTAGTTCATTTTCATGTTTATTTCATTATGGAATCTAGATATCACATCTTAGGTTTATAATGGAATGAATCTAGTTCTATTATCTTAGTTAGATCTTGCATATCATCCTAGTTTAATGCTTTGCATTTTCATCCACGGTGAAAGCTTAAGACAAGTTCCTTATACTTGCTCTTGAGTTATTAGCTTATCTTTCTAATGCATTTCTAGTGGGATTACAATATTATGTTGGGAGAGCACACCCACAAACTTCTCTAAGAGAAAATCAACAAGGCTTGGGTGCACTTGTTCAGCTCATCCGAGGTTATGGTGGAAGTTTTGTTTTAGAGTATGTTCTTAGATATGTTAATGTATTTTATTGATGTTTATCTCTAACATTTGCATGTCTGAGTGTGCTCCCGACAGGTAGATTTTCAGCATATACAGATCATAATAATCTTATTCTATTAATTGATGCAGTAAGAAGCAATAGATAAATCAGTGAAAGCCCTAATCCACTATCACAGATATTGAGAATCAGTAATCATTTGAAGGGACACCCGCCTAAGCCTATGGATCTCAAAGTAGAAGGATGAATTAGTCCTCATTAATTAGGCTTTGCCTTGTGTGAGTTAAAAATAGGAAATATAAAGAGTAAGTATTCACACTATATTAAGAACCTGCAAGAAAAATCCCTATCACCTTCAATGCCTAACCAAAACTGTAATGCCCAAGTGAACTTGGTTAGAACTGAAAATCACTTTGGTCTTCTTCAATGCCCGAGAGTGCTTGGCATAAACTAACTATGCTTGGATAGGTTTAAAAATTTGTGTAAACTTCACTACACTTGTGTAAACATCAATGACAATACACAATTGAATAATTGTCATCAACAGTATCCTGCTATTTTAGTAGTGAAATATTGTTACAAGCAAATGCCAAATATAGGGGGAATGTCAATGAATATAATCTTAAGTGGGATAATGATATTTGGGTTGGAAAATAGAGTCAAGGGAAGACCCCTTATCACACTTATAAACAAGAAATTTTTCCCATTTAATTGCATGATTACCCTATTAGAAGGTTCATATTCTACTATGAGGGCTTTTGCTATTCACTTGGTCATGATAGTACAACTTGCCCCAGAATTGAATTATGTAAAATTTTTTTCCCCACTATTAAAGTAAAAAATAAGGGCACTTGTTTTTAATTACCAACATCTCCTCCTTGTGAGTTGTTGAGTATATTTCCAGTTTTTGAGTCTTTCTATAAATTTTTTGGGTTCCCAGTGTTATCTTTGCTTGAAATGTCAGAACCTGTCTAGAGTACTATCAAATTTTCCTACAGATGGTGACCTCTAAGCAATGAAAGAAATACAAAATATAAAACCCTAAGCCCTAGGTCATTAGTTTATCCTTATCAAGAAAAAACCCTAGTTTGTGAGAACCACCTCAGTCAGTCCTTGTTTCACTACTTTATTTTGTTATGCTTTTAGTGCTTTCTATGCTTTCAGTGATTATGGATTTAGACATACCTTGAGTTTTGGAGACTTTTATGTATTTAAGAATCTGTTGAATCCTAAGTTATGTATTCACTACCTGATTATGTAATCAAGGTACACTTGAGATGCGTTATGTTTTGATTTAGTTTTAGTTATGATGATGTCTTAATTGGGTTTAAATGTATGAATGTAATATGATGAATTTGGTTTAGGAAACTGATGCTAGGTTAATTCAGTTCTAATACAAATGTAGTTTATATGCATATATATATTATTGATGTCGTGTTATGTTTCATATCATGTTGTTTTGGATCTACTAATGTGTGCATTGAGTGTGCATGAAAAGTTGACCATGGATCTATATCGAGGACCCAGTACTGGAACCTATGTAAATACCCATGCTTTCAAAGGTCTTGTCTATATAAAGAGACATAGACCTTGTTATTTATGTGGTTATTTCGTAAATGTGGTTTGCATGTGTGTTACTAAATTGATAAATGTTTATGTGATTAAGTCATGTCATTTGTTTTAATTTAATGTACCAAATTTGACAATTATTGCAATTTAATGTTGACATGGCTAGTAAAGGGAATCATGGTTGGTTTTAGGGTTGACTAAGGTTATCTAGGAGTAGTACCCAAGCTTACCCCAGGGTTAGAAGTTTCTAAAAGTCTTCTTGACTTATAAATTCGTAGGCTAACTTTAGGGTTAGTTTTAGAAGGTCTTTTGGGCTCGCAGGGGGTAATCGGGGTAAGTTTAAGTCACCCAACTTGGTACCCTATGAGTTAAGGGTCATTTTTCATCATTAATGAGCCTCTAAACTTATTTATTTCTCCCTTAAAGTGTCACTTTCAGACTTGAGCGAATTTTGAAGAGGAGTGTAACCTTGGTTAACCTTACTCTCTCTTCTACCCAAGTTTCATTTGACTTCACCCATGGAGAGTTAGTCAAGTGGTTAGTTAAGGGTTGGTTAGAGTTACCTCACCTTTGGGTTAAGCCTTGTTCTTGATGGAGTTTTGCCTATTTAGGGAAAGATTTTAGGATGAGTTGAGTGTTCACCCACTCTCTACCCTTAGAGACAGATTTAGATTTGAGGAGCTTTTAATACCTCTGACATTCCATGAAGCAATCTTCATTACTGGCAAGAAGGACCTTTCATTATTCTTGTCGATCTTTTGATGGAGACAAACTTATCATCCAATGTGGATTGTATACCAGCAACTATTTCTTCCTTTGTTTTTGCACTTTTGGATTTTTGTCCTTTAGACTTAGGTGTCTTGATGGGCTGAACGTTTTGCAATGGTGTCTTCTCTATGGAGAGAATTTGTTGTAAGACAGGGGTGCCCTCTGATTTAGCCATATTCTTTCTATCATCATCCTCTTTGTGAGATTCCTCATCTTCTTCCCACTCTTGGAACATTGTATTATCACAAGGCAAGGAGGTAGGGAAGACGTAAACCTCATCTAGTGGTTGATTGGAACTGAAGTTGATTAACCCTTCCACTAAATTTTGATCCTTCATAGGGTATAATGATGTTATACTGGCCGGGTCCATTTTGTCTGGATTCTTGCCTTGTAGAAGGTATAGAGGAAGATCCTCTAAATCTAGATATTCAATGAATTCAAATGCTGCAATCTCTACCCTCTGGGTTCTTGCTTCCTCAGAAGCGTCCTTTCACTCTGTATTTTCAAATTTACCCAGTTGTTCATGCTCTAGAATGTGTGCACCTTCTCCCTCATCTGAATCTTGAAATTGTTTAATTGTGTTGTGTGTGGCCATAGAGTTTATACTTCCCATTTTGCACCCAGTGTTGCTACCCCTTGATTATCTTTGTTGTGGATAGAGAGATCGATTGGGGATTCTTGAAACATTAACTGTTGGACAATGTTGTCAACATACATATTTGACACACTATTTATCTCCTGAACCTCAATACAAAGAGTAGACCTAGAGACTCTCCACTACCAGCATAAAGATAAGTATGAGAAGAAGTGTCGGAGTAGGACAGAGAACCTAACTGCTAGGTCCCGTACCTGAGGCATTGCAGAGATGTCAGTGCTTACTTGAGTATGTGTTGGAAACTTGGGGTTACCTGGGCAAGAAAGGATTGCTTGCAAGCTATTATGGGAGAATTCCAAAGGGTCTGAGGTATGATCTGAGCATACTCTGACCTCCGATGAGTAATCCTTCTGACAATTAGATGTGAAATGGCCAAGTTTTCTTTGAAATTTGTGAACTATCTCTGGTGGTTGGATGATAATATTTTGAGTCCAGTCTCCCCATTTAGACTTGATAGCGATCTGAGTACTAAAAGTCTTTTTACTATCAATCAAGACACTGTATGCAATGAAAATACCTACAGCTGCACAGCAAGTCAAAACATGCAAACACAAGATATACTAATAAATCAAAGCATGTAAAGAACTTGAAACACAACTACATTTCCACTACAACCTCCGATGAGCTAAAATAAGTGCACCCAAGACTCGTTTGATTTGCTCTTAGAGATTTTGTGGGTGTGCTCTCCCAACACAATGCAATGAAATCCCACTAAGATGCAAAAGGATGAAGATTTGAGCACAAGTATATGGAACTTGCC
>MU223176.1:487108-507200 GCA_018584345.1 Thuja plicata | reverse complement strand
AGGCTATCATGTCATCCTCCATCTCTACTGCAAGAGTTTGTGCAGCTTGTAAAGTGGCCACATTAGCTCTTCTTAGTTGATAGCCAAGTTCAGGAGGCATGGAACTGATGTAGAAGGCTTTTTGATTATCTCCTGTTGGAGCACTAGCAGCTAGTATTCTTTTGATAAGTTTATTGAATTTTGCATTAAAATATCTCATCGAGGTGGATGATTCTTTCTTAATTTGTGCCAATTGTAACAAGAGAACTTGGGCATCTTCAATGCTCTTGTATCTTTCTTCAAATCTTCACTTCATGGTGTCCCATCCAGTAATACAGCCCGTAGGTAAGTCTTGGAACCAATCTGCTGCATCATCTACCAATGTATCTACAAACATTCTAACTACAACATCCTCATGATGAGGATCTACCACACTACATGCTTTCTGAAATGCACACAAGTGTTGTTCTGCTGATACTGTGCCATCACCATTGAATTTAGGAAAATTCTTTCTTGAGGCCCTTGGAAAGTCATGATTTGCTGTGAGGTTTAGAGGCTTAATTGCATTTCCCCAAGGAACGACCATGTTTACTAACCTTGTGTTTGGTTGAGAAGCTTGAAATGAAACTGAAAGAGGAAGTGCAATACCGTGAAGAATCAATGAATTACAGGTGGCAGAAATAGGAGTTCTACCAACAGGAGGTGAAGAAGATTTGCTTCTCTTTGTTCTGAAGGGAAACTTAGCAGGCAATTGAATTTCTTCAGGCTTGTTATCTTCAACTTCTTCTCTCGACTTAGCCCTTCCTTTCCTGTAAATATTTTCAAGAATAGGGAAATTGACTTCTTTAAGCTCTCCGTATACTAGGTCAACCTTTCCCTTTAGTTTTGCACTCCTGGTAAATCTGGAATCCAGGATTCCTTAAAATTCTGAGAAAACTTATGATATACTTTCTTTCTAATTCTTCCCCAGCAGAGTCACCAAAAATTGTTGGCTAACAGTTTGTCCTCTCTTAATATTTTCAATCTTTGACTCTCTATACACCCATGGTGAGAGAACAAAAGGATGTCCACCAACAAATGGGTCAGTGTATGTCTTCTATCACTGCCCTCTGAATTGACAGGTATAGCTCCATGATTGTGTATGATATTCAATGAATGTGTCTTTATACTGATCACCAGGCCATCTCTTGTGTGATTTAACCAAATTGCTTGTAGACACAAACAATTCAGGGAAGGATAATGTTTAATGTATATTCAAATCTAATCTACCTATTCTAAAAATGCATATTCTATTGAGGAGAACAGATGCAGAATCATACATGGACATAAAATAGAATTGCCTACGCTGCAACTTCTAACATGAAATAGAATCCAAGCAGGAATTACAGTCCCACATACAATCATACTTTCTATTCTGATGCACCTAAATAACTGGATGAATAGGAGAAGAATCATACATGAAAGGTAAATAGAATTACTTTTACTATAATTACCAACAGGAAATGGAATCTAGTAAGCAACTACAGCTTCACATATAACTGTTCTATCTATTCAAAATGCAAATGATTCACTAAAATGGCGCAACAAACATGAGACAAAGCCTCTGTAAATAGAATCACTTCTACTTCATTAACAAGTTTTCCGACCCTGTATACTGAATTCTTTATAGAATTTATAGACTTTACAATACATCAGGCTTCTAAGAGCCAATGACCTTTCCTCTTCTTCGAATACAAAGAGACAAAATACAAAGAAAAAAGACTTTTCAAGTCTGAGAACTTGAACAGTCACTATGGAATCTGAAACTCTTCATCTCCAACCAACATTATCAAAACAAATCCATTAGGCTTCGGAGTCAAATAACTGCTTATGGCGGAAGATCCCAAACTGAATGCTTCCGGCAGAAAATACCAAATCTGCTTCTCCATTGCAGAAAATTTGAAAAGAGCATCTCCGGCGGAAAATTGGAAAAGAGCGTCTCCATTGCAAAAAATTGGAAAAGAGCATCTCCTCATAGAAAATGAGACCGAAGCTTCTCCTTGGTGGAAAATCACTTAAGAGGTGTGAAACCCGCACAAGGCAAAGTTCCTCTTTGCGGAAAATCACTTGAGAGGTGCGAAACCCGCACAAGGCAAAGTTCCTCTTTTCTGCCTTTGCGGAAAATTACCAACTAAGGTAGAATTCTCCCATGGAGAAGATGATTTCTGAAATCCCACCGAGCTTGTTCTCGCTCATCTCTTAACCAAATTGCTCACTGTTTGTTGCATTAGGATCATTGAGACCTATAGAATCGATTCATAACAGTCTTCGATCTCTGGCTGAGAAAGAACATCGATTGGAGCACAAATCTTTGTCGGGTTGGGATCTACAACCTACCCAAATATGAAAAGACCTCAAAACAACCCGCCCAGCTAAGAGAAGGAAAGGCAATGACAGGGAAACCCGACAAAGAGAGCCTACCTAAGAAAGACTTAGACCTAGACTCAGACTGACCAGACTGACTTGATATGACCATATGACTCCAAGAATGCCAAAAAAAGGGTGACTGAAAGTCAGAAAACAACGTGCGTGAGCCTTCCTAAAGGCTTAGTGGGCCCTAGGAACTTCCTTTCATATAATTTGGGGCACAGTTGACTTCTGGTCAACTCTAGTTGACTTTTGGTAAACTCTAGTTGACTTTTGGTCAACTACCTCGATTTGCATGCAGATCGAAGCGTATAACCTAGGGATCCCTGTAGGATAGTTCCAAAAGCTATCCTACCTCATTAGACCTTTTTGTTTATTATTTTTCTTCTGCACCATTTTGCGTGCAATTGTTACCTTTGAGTTAGTGCACCCTTCCTTTAGCGTGTTTTAATTTTTTTTTGTTGGTGTGTTTTTGCCCAACTTTTGGGCATGACATAGTTCTTCATAGCTTGTTTCTAATTTGAAGTTACCTTTTGTGAGATTTAAGTGATTTAAGTCATATGTACTTTTTCATATTTTAAGTCACTCGCTTAATCTCTTAAAATTTTTCTAATATTCCTTTTTGTCTAGAGACCCATCCAAAAGCTTTGGTCACATAATCCTAATAGATAAAGAATATGCTTTACAAGATTAGGAGATTAAACATGGGTGGTCGATCTAAATCAGATCCAGCGGTTGGCGTGAAAAATCTAGAGAAACCCACGAGTTAAGAAATCATATGGCGACTTTGATTTTTATTCAGTCGCGAAGTATCACAAACTTACCAAGGTTAAAGCATGGTTATCATATTCATTCATTCGCAAGATCTCTGAAAGAACCAAGGGTTAAGTAAAATCTTACGAGATCTAGAAATAATCGTAGATGCTAAGATGATCCTATGGTTGGAATTTAATCACAAGATAAAAGTACAAATTAGTAAAAGTTTAAGAGATTCAGCGCAGACCGTTGGATTAAGAAAGAATCAAGGGTAGGCACATGATCTCAGAAGGATTTCATAAAGTACATAAATTTTGAGAGCCGTAACGCTAGCCATTGATGAAATTAAGATTGGAGAGATAACCTTAATATCTAAATAGAACCTGAGTTACATGAAACCTTCAGCGACTTAGAGATTTTCTCAATTGCTAAGTCTCTAGATGAACTATGGTTAGTTATGGTTAAGATAGAGCTAGGTCAATTTTTGATGTGAGTGAATCTGAACCATAGATTAAGATCAAATCTTGTGGCATTCATGAAATCTCTTAGAAAAGTCAAAAAATCACAAGGCTTTCAATGATTCAAAGATAATGATTCAGATGCTGACACATGTTTAAGTTATTCAGAGATCTGTGGCATGCATGAAGTCTCAAAGAAAACCCATGGTTAAGAAATTTATTTAGTGATTTAGAGATAGCTTGTAGTCACGTAATCTCATGATAAACTGAAGTTAAGGTGAAAACTTGGGAGATTCAGTGCAAAATGTCATATTAAAAGAAGATCAACATTAGTCGTGTAATCTCTAGATAGATTCAGAAAGTACAAGATAATTAAGAGACTAAGTGTAGGCGTTGATGAGATTCAGATCATATGGCTACCATGAAATCTCTAAATAAACTCATGGTAAATCAAAACCTTCACTGACTTCAAATTTGCTCAGTCACGTGATCTCTAAAAGAAGAAAGGTTAAGTTGTGCTGAGAGCTGGGTTGATAAGAGAGACCTAAACCATTGATAGGATTTAGATCATGCAGTGTGCATGGAATCTTGGGATGAAACCAAGGTTAAGGCTAACTCTCAGTGACTGGGAGATAAAAAAATTACGTGATCACCAAGAGAACTGTAGTAAGAGTAAGGTAAAGTCATAAGGTTGCGTCTTGCACTATGATGTAAAGAGCCAACCTATTAAAGTAAAAGGATCTTGACAACGTGTATAAAATATATTGAGATGTGATAATATAGGCCAATCATACCAAGTATAGGGCCTATTTTGCATATAATAAGGTTTTAAAATTGGCAAAAACACTCATTCCTATCTCAATTGGCTTATTCAAAATTGATTACCTATCAACTTGAAATGCCATGGCTAGGGAAAGAATTAATGTTAGGGTATGCAAAATTAAGACAAAAGTGATTGAATGAATCTTTCTAATCCTCGGCTAGATTGATGCATTGATTCTTAAATGATAAATAGGAATAGCTTTCATACATTTTAGCTTACTAAGTTTTCAAATTTATAGATCTGAGAGATTGCATAACTTTTAGAGCATTCGCAAGCAGAGAATTGTGTGAGTTTTAGAGCAGTTTTTAGTAAGGAGCTTGTTTTAAAAAAATAGAATTGTTTCAGTAAGGATATTCATAAATTAGTGAAGATGAGCCAACCAACCATGAGCAAAGATTCAACTAGTGGAGCAAGTAAAGAAAAATAAGATGACCAGAAAGGAAAAAGAAACTATTCTGAGGAGTTTGTGGCTCTACTGCCTGGAACTAGTCAAGGAAAAAAGGTAAATGACAAACTCTTTACCGATTATTTGGTATATTGTAGAGATCTTAGGACTCTAGGGGTTTCTCGTTATTATATTTTTTAGTATTTTTATAAGAATCATGGTAGCTCAATTCCTATATCAAACCCATGGACATCAGGCTTTGCAAAGTTGATAGTCCTTGATATCTTTGTAGATACATACTTGTTAGTTGAGCTAGCAAAAAAATATGATTCCCTCTCCAAAAATATTAAGAAGAGTGATGGAATATCTTTAGTCACTTTAGATAGGGCCTCTCTCATAAAATCCTTCAACATATACCATCCTTGTACTACATAGATTGATCTAAAAAGGTTGCATAGTAGATATACTAGGGAAACTACCATTGTTGCCAAGCTAATCTAGGCCCATACAACTAAGTCAAATAGGAATTATATTTCTACCATACAAGACATGGCACCTTATTTTTTCAAGGATTTAAGCTTCTACATGAAGTACATTGCTTATGGACTGTGTAGGGTTTTAAAAGTAGATGGGTGCCCTGAGAGAGTGTATGCAGACATTCTGATGATCATCTTGGATCTGAAAAATTCATATGTCAACACTAATTATGACTATATTCAATATGTCCTACACAAGATGCATCAAGGGCTTATTGATATATGTACAAAGCCCAACCCTAGATTTATGCATTATTCTCTTTTAATGCATTTAATCTTATACTTCAATGTTAACAGCATGGACACATAATTTAAGGCCTAGCATATTTTTCCATGGCAAACCAAACCTTGTACAACTATGGCTTAGGGTTTGGAACTACACCTCCAATGTAAATGAATTTTGTGTTTTTTAGAATTGGATTGCATATCCTATTTTAGAAATTCTAGATGCAAATATGACAAGATTGCCCATGAAGGTACTACAACTCCTTAAACCTTGTCAATTTGTGGATAAACGGCCCAGAGACCATAACTGGAGAGATTTTTACTTTGAGAAGACATTTACTCTAATGAGGGTTTATGGATGTTCCTAGCCACCTCATATACTTCCATAATATGTGCCTCCCAGGATAGCTGCACTAGAGTTCATCTGGCAATTAATGTGGATTGATAAGGAAAATCTGGATCCCCATAGGAAAGGTACATTTACACCCAAAAAAATCAAGATTTTTCATTTCAAAATTGGTAAAGGAGCCTTAGATTAAAAAAAAAAATGGTTGGCTCAATATAGAATGAGTGTAGCCATATATAGATATATAAACCCAGAGGTTTTTTATTAAGAATTCCTACAAACTTCTGACTCCAAGCATAACTGCTATCAAATAGCATGAGAAGTGTGTGGAGGAGGATTTAATTAGAAACATCCTAGAGGATGAGGAAGTGGAAAGAAGGGCTGATCAATACCAGGATCTGATAAGCTTGGAGAAAAAAATAAAGAAGAAGGGAATTCCCTTTGGGGGCTTCTTTCCAGATGTACCCTGTTAGCACTGCATATTAAAATTTTTCAAATTTCAAGATTTGGATGTTTTCCTGCATGTTTTGGTTCAAAATCCATGTCCCTTTTTGACAAAAAGGTCAAATTATGGTTAGGTCTTCAAAATGCCTTGTTTCCAATTTTAGTCGCACATTCGTGCTAATCTTTTGATATATTTTCTAAGTGTGTGGGTGAGCGGTGAGTCATTTTGGAATGAATCACACAGTCGCGGTCATATCTTGTTAAGTCAAGTTAGGTGTGTGAGTGAGAAACTTGGTCATTAAATTATGTTAATCATGCAGTCATGATATAATTTTGAAGTCGAGTTGTTAGTTTGTGGCTGAGAAAGTTGGAAGTATTTTGTATGTCGCTCACTCGCGAGGGATTAAGTTCTGTGTTAAAAGGTTCAGCGAGTCAGCGATGAGTTAAGTTTTTGTGTATTGCACAGTCATGGTGGTCTCAGGTCTTTAACTTTTTTGTCTGTGACTAAGCGAGCGATGTAAGATAGGTCTAGTCTCTCACATAGGCTAAGTTATTGTACATATCATTTAAACCCATGAGTGCGCAAGGAAGTCAGATTTTTAGTACCGCTCACTCGCACAAGTCTTAACTGTTGTGTTTTTTACAGTTTCGGATGATGAGATTGCGAGTGCACGATGAATGAAAGAAAAGGCTATCGCCCACCCACCCATGAATAAAGTCAAGTGAAAAGATACTAGTGGGTGTGCGATTAAGAAAACATGTTGGCTACCGCTCACTCATAGATAATATGCTGGTTAAGATTTCAAGCCCGCGAGTGCGCGAATAGAAAATTGAAAGTTGTCGCTTAGTCGCTCATGAAGAAAGTTAAGTCAAAAGGGGTTAGTGAGTGAGTGATTAATGAGTTATAAATATTGTGAGAAGGTACTCACTCAGGCATGAAGGATTCTTTCATAAAGAGATTTCAGCAGTGAGTATGTGACTGTGATGGAAAAGGGTCATCACTCACTCGCTAATCTTTATAAGCTGAAATATTTTGTAGTGCAAGTGAGCGACCGAGTAAAGTGCATAATGAAAATGGTCATCGCTCACCCGTAGAGGTATTAAAATAAATCATAAAGGCATAGTGACTGCATGACCAGAAAATAATGCATGATTTTTTTGAAGACCGCTCACTTGCTCAGATCCAAGCATGATAACTTAGAGGTTAGCGAGTGTGCGACCAAGAAGTGATTGAGAAATGAATGTGCACTCACTCACTCGCAAGGTTTCAAAGAAATTAAAGTTTTGAGAGGCGAGTCTGTGATTGATAAAAGGAAAAGTGATGCCACTCACTCATGTAGGTATAAGTGTAAAGAGTAAAAAGATAGCGAGTATGTGACCACCAAATGATGAAGTTGCCAATTAGGTCATCGCTTAGTCGTGGAGAATATGAACCAAAACAAAAAAAGATCACGAGTGCGTGACTTCTTAAAAGGAAAGGTCATATCGCTCACTCACAAGGATAATTTTGAATGTAAGGAAGGTACAATGGGTTGGCAACAAGTTGACAAGTAGCTCATTTCAGGCTTATGAGTGCAAAAGGAGAAAAAGGTGTGTACTCTTTTCCAGCAGGGATCAAACAATGCGAATTAATGGTAGCGTTAGTTGTAGAGAGATGATTGTATGACACTACAAGTGCAAGAATTTGGCATTCAAGTGGGCAAGATGCCGATTTGATGGCTATAAGTATGAATGATTGAGCTTGATTTTGTACAATTCTAATTTCTTCATTCTAAGATTTTTTGTGAGAGCGAAAGAGCTTGTTTTTCTGAGATAGAAATTTGAAAAGGAAAGATGAGTCAAGCTACTACCAGTGGAGCTTCATAGGGGTTTGAGAAGAAGAAAGTTATAACAAAGAGATATGTGGAGGAATTTTCTAAGTTGCTGCCTGGAACATTGAATACAAACAGTGCAAATTGGGATGAATGGAAAGACATATGGTGCCAATGCAGAAACCCGATCACTCCAAACTACTATGGTAATACTCTATTCCACTATTTCTAGAATATTAGGGTTAAAGTAGTTCCCATTTGATATCCCTGGGAATTGAATATGGAAAAATTGATTGTGCCTGATGTTTACATTGATATAGGCCTTATTAAGGAACTTGCTAAGAATTATTGCCCAGTAGCGTGGGTAATTAGGAAGAAAAATAAAAAGACCCTAGTTTCCATAGACAGGAGATCAGTGGCAGAAGTCTTTGGGATCACTGGTGCATTGTGCACATAAATTGATTTGGAAAAAATTCAGGTAGATTACAAGAAGAGAGAAAAATTGATTAAGAAGTATGAAATGCCCAAATTCATGCCTAGGGTAGATAGACACCTGGTGAAAATCCCAGACAATCTTAAACCGCCTTTTGACTTCTCTCTCTTTCACCATTACATAAAATGCATAGTATATAGTTTGAACAGAGTACTAGGTTTTGATGGAGATTCTACAGTGCCCCATGACGTGCTCATGATGGCCATGAATATCCAGTACACAGAGGTCAATACTGATTTTGACTATGTGGGATACATAGTTGAAGCTATACATGTTGCATTGGTGGAAATACATTCAGATGCCCTTGTGCCAACCTTTAAGCATTATTCTCATTTGATGTGTATGATTCTATATTTTAACAGGGAATCTATGGATAAATAGCTTGAATTGTTTATTTTAGAGTATGGTGCCAATGCGCCAATCCAAAGGTGGACCCAGGTATGGGATATTTCATCTGTGAATTCATCTTTTGTAATTGGATTGTGGATCCAATTTTTGATTTATTAGGGACAAATAGGCAGAGGTTTCCACTTGAGGTTAGAAGAGTCTTAAAACCTTGAAAATTTGTTCTAAATTGGCCAATTACTCACAATTGGGGTGATTTTTTATTCTTGTACTATATTACTATCATTAGAGTGTATGGTTGTACACAACCACCTCACATCCTCCCTAAGTTTGTTCCTCTTAGGATTGCATTTTTAGATTTTATTTGGCAAATCACCTGGGTTGATAAAGAGTTTGTAGAGGGACATAGAAAAGGTACTTTTATCCCTAGATTATGGGTGGGTTTTGATTTTTCCATTGGGAAAAGAGTTTTTGACTTGATTAATGACTTCTGTAAGAAATATAGAATGTCTCTAGCAATTGCTAGGTTCTGTGATCCAGAATAGTTTATACAAATAGCTCTGAAAGGTATGAATCATTGGCAAAAAATTAGAGATCATGAGCCACTGTATGACGAAGATATTGTGAGAAAAAAATTGGATAGACATGAAGTCCAGGAGAGGAGAAGGAAGTGGAAAGATCTTGTCAGGGTAGAAGCTGATTGGAAAGAGTCAGACAAGAATTTTTCTAGTTTTTTCCCTGACCTACCATACTTGCAGAGAATAGAGGAAATGCTCAAGTCTTATGACACTTTAATGGCACAAGTACCACATTTTAGTGCTGAGGATGCATAGTCTCAAGGGTCCCCAATTCCTATTGCATTACATGACCCAAAACATTAAAAAAAACAAGAGGAAGAACATCAGGAAGAAGAGGAGGCTGGTGAGGAAGCTACCTCTGCCAGAGAACCACCAAAGAAAAAAATAGAAGACATAGCAGAAGATGGTGCAGGACATGAAGAGTATGGCCAAGGCTATGATAACATAACATGGACAATATTTTAGGAAGCTAAAAAGGCAATTGCCAAAGGAGACACAAGCTGAAGGCCAAGGGGAAAATCAAATGGTTTTGTTTGGAAAATATGATGAGAGAGTAATGATAGCAAATAAATTCATGAAAGATGATAAATTTATAAAGTTTGAAGAATTCAAGACTTTCTTGATCAAGGTGAAAAAAAGGACTTGAGACAAAGTTTAACCATAGGTGAAGAACATGCAAACAAAAATGAAGAGATTGTGAAGACACTCTAGGATTATGATCCTGAGAGTGAATTGATCACTGTGGATCTAGCCAGATTGTCAGTGTAGAATAGTGGGGTGCTACTGATGAAAGATTGGGACTTACAGTCCACTTTTATCATTGATCAGATCAGGAGGCAAGAAGACCCCTTATTGAAAATATATTTTGAGATGGATGAAGTATTAAAAGGATCAGGAATTGATCCTAAATCTAAGACTCTAGCTATTTGGTCATTGGCCCTTGCTACACAAAATCCTCTAGTCATGACCATAAGAGAGGAAATGAGGGTAGAAAAGATGATTTGGAATCTGTAAAACACCAGTGACACTGAGATAGCTCAGTTAATGACCCAAGTGTCCTTCATGAACCTAGCAAAGGTTGATGATTTATCTAAAAGGTATGAAATAACTTTTGGCCAGATAATGGAATTGGAAAAGAATCATGAAGAAGTTGTAATTCACAATCACACCCTAGAGGAAAAAATTACAAATTAAAGGAATAATTAGTGGAAAGTAAGAGAGAGAAGACTCTAGTCCCCAAGGAAGTAGCAAAAGTTGAAACAGATGCTGCCATTGAAGTAAAGGAAGATTCAACATTGGCAGAAGGCCAATCCAAGGAATTATTACAGGAGTAGAATGTAAATGTCCTGTTTGTTATATTGCCTATACTACAACATCAAATTGATGTTTTGAAATAGAAGAATCACATAGTATATACATTGTATGGATCACTACAAGAAGTGTCAAAGATAGTTGCAGAAGCTATGACTTTCTTGGAACCTGCTTTCAAGACCTGGTCGGGAAGAGAGAGGATAATGGACAAATTGAGAACAACCATGTTATACAGTGATGATTTTCTTGATAAAATAATAGATACCACTAAAATAGTTAGTGAGATGAATGCCACTTTTTCCTTGTTCAATGGAAAAGCTGATTTAATAGACAATAAAATGCAACTATTTGGTGACCAATGCCCTCCCTTAATCCTAAAGATATATGATGAAGCTGGTGTTTTGAAGCCACAATCAGATTGGATAGCTGGATTTGATAGGATATTCAAGGATGAGGAGATGAAGCAACACCTAGAAAAGGATATTAATGCTGAATATTGCAATGAACTGATTGACAACCTCTTCAAGGTTGAAAGAGATATGGCAAAGTTTGTTTCCAAGGCCAAAACAACCATTGATGCTAGATGGACAGGAGCTATTGCAAAGCTGGAGCAGGAAATTTTTTTTGATTGGTCCACCACCAAGGAGGTGAATAGGTGGGAAGCAAAGATGAAAGGATAAGGAGGATATTTTCAAACTACAACAACAAACCTTGTTTAGACTTCGCCAACTTTTTCCACCCGTGTTCTTATATAATTTTTGTTTTTATGTTAGTTGCAAAAGTTGTTTTAAAAGATTTTGTAAATCTTTCCCATGTAGTCTGTAGCTTGTTGAATTCTTAGTTATAAAAGTATTCCAAGACTACTGGGAGATGGATAGCCATTTTTCATTTGGGAGTACAAGTTTAATTGTATAAACTCTAGTTTAAGACCAATATATTTTGAAGAGGGTTTTGAATTACTGTTGTATGTAATAGAAACTTTGATTATGAATACAAATGAAATCCATCAATAGTTTATGAAAAATATGATGAGTATTTTGTATTCATTATGGTGTTCTGAATTTTATTTGAATTGAATTCTCAAGGAATGTTCAATTTATACGTCTGTTAGGCAGATTTTGAAATAGTTTTAGGGTTCTTTCAAGGAAGGATTAAAATTTCCTTAGGGTTGTTTCAATGAGATTCAGGGTTTATAATGAATTTGATGAGTAAATTTTTTATATGTGTGAGGATAGATATATAAGGTATATCTATGTTTATGTCAGATTCTGTAGTTGTTTTAAATTCATGTTCATGAGAAAATTGGTTAAAGTTATTCAGAAGTGACTCTATACCCTAGGATTAAGCACTGGTCTATTTTCCATTGAATTAGGTGACTATCACTATAAAATTGATCTTTACCTTTATGTTTGATTTGTTAAATAAATGTTACAGTGGTCAACCCCTATAATTCCATTCACATTTTCTAGAATGATTCTGTGATTTGATCATTCTAAGTTAGAATGGTATTCCCACTCGAGTTTATGGAGCTCAAAATGTAGAGGGTTTAAAAACCCTATTTCTGTCATTCTATATCTTGCTTGGTTAGTGTCTGGGATAAGTAGAGAAATCTCTTTGAGAGTATTTTTATGTTAGCAAGGAAAGGAACTAAAAAAAAATGGTGACTCTACTGGGGACTTCTTTCAAGGAATGCATGAAAGGTTAGTCTGAAGACAATATTTCATATACATAGATTCCTTGAAGTCCAGTTTTTGAAATCACAAGTTATGTATTGCACTTTATTTAATCATATCCTCTAATATCATTGTCAAAGTGAATTTTCATTATTTTATTCCCAAAAGTTTTTGGGTGGCGACTCCGAGTTATTGGTTATAGTGTTTCTAAGGGGAACATTAACAGATCAAGTGTATGAGATTTCATTTTGGATAAGATGAGGAATGCAAAAGAAAAAACAAAGAATCACTCTCAAGCAACATCAGAGAGTGATGTTTCTAATAATCCTATAAAGAACCATTCTAGGAAGGGAGAATCCTATAATAACACCTCTTGGAAGCTTAGATCTATAGATCCAAATCAGCTTTTAGGTACTATTCCCGAGAAATAATTTAATGAACCTTTGAATCCTGAGTCTGACACCATAGGTTATTTTGAGGATATATTTAACCCTAAACCAAAGAAAGTATATCAAGAAAAGGGGGAAGCATCCTCTTATTTAAAGGGTATCCCTTATGAATGGGTTGAAGACCAAAAGGGAGACAATCTGATGAATATCTATGATTCTTCCAGTTCTGATATTGAAGGAGTCCTCAGAGATAATGACCTTTTGAAGAGGGAATTAGATGATCTACTTCTTATCAAGTAGAAGAATGATGAGGCTAGAGAGGAACAAATTATAAATGCCATCACTGAAAGAGAAAATTTGAAGAAGCAAGTTGCTCAATTAAATTTGGCAGCTCAGGGTGCAAATGAGGGATTTCATGGTTTGAATAAAGAAATTTTTGGAGATGTAGATACTGCAACACCCCAAAATTGGCATCTTGCAATCCTAACAAATTTTGTTGCATTTTTTACTCTTCTAGATCATCAAAGTCCTATTGTGCTAGGCAATCCTGAGTTTTGACTGACTCTACTCGACCTAAGTGTCAAATGCAAAAAATCCTAAATTTGCATTAATCATACATCATGTTTAATTCCTAAATACCAATTGGCTAAAAAAACCTTATGATTGAATTAATTTAATTATAAAGTCTAGCACTTTAATTAAATTAAATTCACCCTCTTTAGCTAAGACACATGAAAAAGGAATTAAATAATATTTAATTGTTAGATAAATATCCTCATTTCAATAATTAAATTTAATTATTCAAATAATTGAGAAAAAAAAATTATGAGGTCATATTTATTTAATTAATTGGATAATCTCTCAAAAATCTTTCTTTTATTCAGAAATGGAAACTTTGAATTAATTGTGCTTTAAAGAGAAAGAAAACAATTAAATTCAAATAAAACAAAATTAAATAAAAAACAAGAAAATAGTTAAAGCAAAGAGAAAGTAATTTATTGAATTCTTTTAAATAAAGCTTTCTATTTTAAAACTGGCTTTTCTATCTGTTTTATTTCAAAGAGGAAAGTTTCTATTCTGATCATCTCTGAGTCTATAAAAGAACTCTCATACTTCATTCAAAACCCCCGATTACTCCTTGAATCCCTGGAGAAAATATTCATTGTTAGAATACTGAATTATTGTCATGTCTCATATAGAATAATATCATTTTGCAATAGAATAGCTTCAATTTCTAGAATAATTGCATTTATCATCATGTCTTAGATTATCTTACATCTTTTCAATTCTTATTATAATCTTGCATTGTATTGCATTCATCATGATAAATCCTTCATTCCTAGATTGGTCCATGGTTGTGAGACTCTCGTTCTAAGAGCAATTTCAAAAACCCCACTTGGATAGAAGGTAACAGGTCGAATCATGTAGGCAGACAAGATGAATAATTATATATTCAGTCTTGTGTGTACCTGGTGAAGAAGGACTATGTTGAAGTGTATGATGAATTAACAAGGCCAAATTTACCACATACAGACACCCTGAGAAAAGAATGCCAAGAAAGAGAACACTTGATTAATAAAAATGATTCCAATGATACTGGCCCTGTGGTGAGGCAAGTAATTAATTATGAAACTCAAAAGCCTCCTAACTCTCAAATATCTACACAAAATATATCAGCAACTAATGCTAGACAAACAAAGGTTGATAAAGGAAAACAAAAGCTCACTGGCATTAAATTTTTTGAGCCTAAGGTTGAAGAGGGTATATCTGAGGATATGTTCTCACTTGATATTAAATTGGAAAGAGCTAGAAAGGCCAAAGGTGATATTGAAAAATAGTTGGAAAAGGTAGAATTAGAAGCTGCAGCTGCAGAGATGAAAAGAAAGATTGCTTTCTTATGTTCTCCAGTTTATACCAATTTAACAAATGATACCACTACAGTCACTCAAACCATGCCTGTAAATACCTCTAATATTTAGAATACTAGTGGTAATACAAATACCCAGACATATGGTGCAGCTCAAGGAGTTGCATCAAAACCAGGAGGGAGTGGATTGAACAATGTTGGTGGTTAACAAAATGTAGGCATTGGTAATATTGACCAAAATATTGGTACTAATTTTCAGAGAAGACCTATCCATTTGGAGAGATATAGGAAACTATATTTTGATGGTATCCCTAGCCAATCAAACCCTATCCCTAATGAGGTCAGAGATAAGATTCCCAAATTTAGTGGGAATAATGCTATAACTAGTGAGGAGCATCTAAAATTTTTTACAGACACAATGAATGATTATGAGATTGGAGATGAAGATGCTATTATGAAATTGTTTGTGCAATCCCTGATTGAGGATGCAAGAGACTGGTACCGAGGTTTGCCTGATAACAATATTTACTCATGGGATGAATTTTTTAGAAATTTTAAAGAATAGTATGGCGACAAAATAAATTCTGGTTTCATGTTGAATGAATTCAACAGTTTGAAAAAAATTACTAATGAAGGCATTGCTGAATTTAATGTAAGATTTCAAAAGGCCATGTATAAGTTGTTCCAAGTATTGAGATTGGGAAAAAATGTATGCGTCACCACCCACTATAATGCTTTATATGGGAAGACAACTTATTTTATCAGAGATAAAGACCCTCAAACCATGAGAGAAGCATTTAAGTTGGCCATAAACATAGAAAGCAATAGAAGAGCTTCTGGAAAGCTTGGAAAATGGGATGACAGTAGACTCTGGAAAGAGTCAAAGACATAGTCAAATAAAAATCCCAAAGAAGAAGATAAAATGGATACATTGGTAAGTGTGGTGAAAGATCTAGCTGCTAAGGTAGACAAAAATGAAAAGGGGTTTCAAAATAATAGGCCACAGTATCAAAGGAAAGATAAGCCTTACAGACTGCAAGATTTTCATTATAAAACTCAGTGGAAGGATGGAAAACCTGTGACAGAAGAACAAACTAATCCTAAGAGAAAAGATATCCTTGATCCATTGAAAAAAAAAAATGCACATAATGTGGAAAACACTCCCTGGTGCATGGCCTGCAATATGCATCATTCCCCTTATCAATGTGCAGTAGCTCAGGGCATGGTGGAGTCATGCAAAAATATTGGAAAACAAGAAAGCCAAAATGAGAAAAAACATACAATAAACATGTGTGCACTTACTATTGAAGATGACAATGGCAGCTCAGAGGAAGATCCAGAAGAAAATATGCCAATCACAGTAAATGGTACAAATACTAAGTTAGAACATCTTCAATTTGGAATGCGTAATGATGAATATATAAGGTTTCTTACTATTGCTGCTGTAACATAGGCAAGAAGTTCATATCAACTTAGAAAAAGAAAGGTTGATCAAAGTGGGAGACAACCTAGTTCACTTATTATCACTGAAGTCATAAATGAAGAATATACACCTGATGTGGAGAAAACAAAAAAGGAAGAAACAAAAAAGGATGACCCTAAGGACACTCTGGTTAAGGAAAATAAAGCCGCCCCTCCTCATGAACAAAAGACAAGAAAATTGAAGGAGACTAAAATTAAAACATCTTCTGACAATGTCACGAGTTTCCCAACTTTTGACATGAAGCAAGCTTTATCTTAGATGAAAGTCTTTGTCCCTTTACTTGAGATGTTTAAAATCAAAGAGCAAAGAGAAGCAACCTTTTCATTATTACCTAATTTTCCTGGTATGCATGATAATATTGATTTGAATGATGAATTGTAAGGGAAGCAAGAAGAGAAGGGTGGAATCCCAATCTATCTAGGAAATGTAATTATCCAAGAGCCAGATCAGATTGATCCTTTTTATGTAACACTGCTCACAAATAATATGCTACTAAAAAATTGTATGATGGACTCAGGAGCTGCTGCTAATGTGATGACTTACACTTTCATGAAACAATTGCGTCTAGAGGTGGATACTTCTTGTAGTAAATGTTATGCCATGGACAATAGGGAAGTACCTATAGTAGGAAATCTACAAGGATTAGAGGTAAAACTTACTGCCTACCCCAAAGTCACTTTTGAAATAGATGTTGTGGTTGTGGATGAACTACGTCATTATGGGATGCTTTTATCAAGATAGTGTGCTACAGCTATTAGAGGACATGTACAAATGGATTTGTCCTTTTCTACTATTTCTATAAATGGGAAAGAAGCAAAACTATTAAGGGATCCCAGATCTCCTGTTTATATTGAGAAAATTGAAACAAACATGCTGAATTGCTTTGTGGATGTAGATATGCATAATTTCAAGGTTGAAAAGATTCAACCACAATTGAAAAACACAGATCCTATAATAGAAGAATTATAATTGCAACAACATGGACTGTGGTGAATGTATTTTTATGGAGCATGCTCTAGAGAAGGGTCAGGAGCTAGTGTACTATTTGTCTCTCCATCAGGTATTACTTTCAAATACTCATTTCTGCTGTCCTTTCAATGTACAACCAATACAGCTGAATATGAGGAATTGTTGTTGGGATTAGAAATAGAAATCAAGCATGGCATTAAGATATTAAGAGTTTTTGGTGATTCAGAGCTAGCTATATCCCAAATTAGATCAAAATATGCTGCTAAAAATGATAGGCTAAAAAAATATAAGCATGCTGTATGGGATGTTGGAAAGATTGCTACAATGTAGACAATTGTTATTTTGTCATTGATATCAAACCTTAACTGGTGAGACTAGTGCTACATGTTTGAGTAACTTATCTATTAATTGATGAAGATTTGAAAGAATTGGATAACAAGAAGACCAAGGAAATGGTTGAGTTATGAGTATACACCAGGGTACTTGATCATTTGGCACTTTGGCAAAGTGATACATTGTTTATCTATCACTGACAGTTCACTAGAAGGTCGATGCTGAGAAAAGCAAATTCAATGCCAAGAAAAGTGAAAGGTGATGCCGAGAAAATCAAAGATGATGCTGAGTGGTAGTGAAATGCCAAGGGAGACAGAGAAAGCCAAGCAACAATATTTTGTTAATTGATGAGATTTGAGATCTATGGCCGACATAGTTGATTTTATTGGGATATGCATTATTAATTAAGATTGATCCACATTCATTTAATGCATGGGAAACCATTATTAGAACATGGATTCAATGTTTAATTAATGACTGTATTGGAGAAGTAAATTAAATGTAATGATGGAAAGATCCATTAGATCTAAACTAACCTAAGATCTACGATCTTGATTAAGTGGCAAAAGATTTATCTGACTTAGATGAAGAGGTATATTATAACCTACTATGGTTATTGTTATAGTATCCAAGGTAGGAGAAGTGGAATGAAAAGTATTGCATGGTTAATTGACTGATTGGTAAAGACCTAGCAAAGAAGGCTGAGAAGAGAAGCAAAGTGATTTCTTGATGGATTTCCATGCAGATCTAAAGTTTGAGATGAAAATGGAGGCCACTCAGTGAATTAGCATTACAGCTAAAATTAGATCTGGATTTGCAAAGTAAGTTGTATGTATCAGATCACACCTGCTGATTAATTTCTAACCATTGTATCAGTTCAAATCCTTTAACCAGGCTGACCTAACAGTCATTTTATAAATCCTTTGAACAAGGTGACATTAAAATTGGAATTTTCTAAGTCCTCTAATAGGGACACTCCTGACAGGGTTATTAAATCCTTTAACTAGGTCACATTTGATAGTGTATTTTGTAACCTTTAATAGGGTAGGCTCCTAACAGGGCATCACTTTAGAAGAGTGAAATTTTGGTAGCATGTTACTGGTGGTTTTTCCCATATTAGGTTTCCACATTAAATCATGGTGTCAAAATGTGTGAATGTTATTGTTGTGTTTTACTATTAAGTTTCTCCAAGCTTATTTCATTAGTATAGTAAACTGCACACTTTTGTTGTTTATTACTGCCGAGAAGATCTGAGTTGTTTAAGTTGGTTTAAAGTTTTATATGGGCACATCTAGACCTAAGGATAACTGATTCGCCCCCCCTCTCAGTTATTCTAAATTCATCCTAACAATTGGTATCAGAGCACAGTTCTCTTGAAAAAGTTTGAAGGTACTTGGAGATAAAGATCAAGATGTATAAAAGGGATGGACCAAAGATTAACAAGGAAAACTTTCCTGCATGTCAAAGTTTGATGAAACTTCACTTGGCTAGTATTGGTGATTCTACTAAACAACATATTGAAATAGAGTATGTAGCCCCTACTGGAGTTCTGAATGCTGCACAATTAAGAGAAAAGCATGAACATAATCAAGCAATGCTGAAACTTGCATCATCTCTGAACTATCATGAATTTGAGGACATTATGGATTGTACAAGTGAAAAGAAGATGTGGGATGTATTGGTACTCCTAAATTTGGAACAAATTTGGAGTGACCATGTTTGATTTTCAGACAAGCAAAAGTGAGTACCCTTGAAAAAATTGTGTAAGAAGGCTCAGTTGGGGTGATTGAAAACGATGCCCGGATGATTTTTATGAGATACAAATTGGGGAGAGGCTTTAATGCCTTTCATTTGACATATGCAGTGGGTCCTAGCTCCTGAGTTTCAGTTCTAACATGTTTAGGGAGTAGTCATTTTGAGGGGGTCACCTAATTCTGCATATTATTAAAGTGTCATTTTGCTATCCAGAGCCTACTTTGCTGCTGAGTATCTTACACCCTATTGAGTTTCATAAGCCATCACTTTGGGAATGTTTTCAATGCATATCAAAGAGCTTATGTTTTAGATCTTAGGTCATTCTGAATCTGTTTGATAAGTTTTCATACTTCCCAAAGTTGGTTGTTCATGAACTGTCTGCATTTTTGTCCTGCCTAGAAATCTGAATAGCCCAGTTTGACATGTTATAACTTTTGACCAATTCACCCAATTGAGAAAATTCCTTTTGTACTATGTTCCAGTGGTCACACACTCCATATTTTCCAGTCTGTAGGTCTTTATGAAATCATATGACAAGTTTTCAAGAACCATTCTGATAGTGATTAATTCTGATTTCCTGTGTATTCAAGTTCAGAATTGGTGACCTACTTTGAGGTCTTGAAAGTCTGTACCCGGGTGAACATTTTGGATAATTGAGTTGTCCCTCATATTGTAAACATAGGAGTGTACCTACTTGAAAATTTATAGACTCCTACCAATCCGTTTG
>MU223176.1:433427-448776 GCA_018584345.1 Thuja plicata | reverse complement strand
AATGCCTCATTAGTTATGGTCTCCTTACCATCAACTGTCAGTTGAGCTCTTATTTGTTCTTTCTTATACCATCTTAGGAAGTCTTTGAACTCCTCAGTTTTCACAAAGTTATCATCATTCAAAAATTATTGTTGATGAATCAATCTTTCATCAATATAGGCCTTAAGAGGCACTTCAACCTCATTATATAAATTAGGCTATTGTTTCTTACCCTCCCTAATTTATTTTCTTAGGTTATGATCATATAATCTATTGCCAGGTACTGAGGCCTTAGCCTTATCTTTCTTCTTATTTTTCCCTTCAGTTGAAGGCTGATCTATCTCTAATTTCTACCTCTTTGTAGTAGGTTCTTCTATATCATCTGGTTGGGTGACTATTGTCAAATCCACAATGTGGCCCTCTACTCCTTGAAACTATGGAATTTCAGCAATATCTTGCTATGGTGGAGCATACCTAGTAGGACGTGCATAATCACTTTCACTACTACTGTTGTATTCAGACTCTAAATAATCATGTGTCTGAGTACCTTTTTTGTCAAGAACCATATCAAGTTGTTCGATGAGCACATAATAGTTATCTATCATGGCTTTAATCTTGTCAAAATATGGGAGATCAGGGTAAAAAACCCCAAAAGCCATCCCATTTCTCTTTATTTACCTCTCAAGATTTAATAGCTCTTGAATCCTCAGTCTTCTTGTATGAATATCATCTTCATCTAAGATATTCCTTGTTGCATCTTCCTCTATGCATTCATAGTGAACATTAGTATTGGGGATTGTAGGAGTATATAATTTTCTTACCCCTACCATAAAACCTTCTGGGTCAATATATCTGTAAGGGGCTACCCCCATTCTATATCCTTCCAACCACTAACCCACTCCGTCAATAGCACCCTTGCCAATTGTGAAGTTAAAAATTCTGAATTTCCTAGGGGTCAAAGTCCCCTTCTTGTGTGGCGCAAAATGCTCATTGTCTGTCAATAATAGCTGCCATATAAATTCCATTGCTGCCACTCTTGCTGGTACATAATATGGAAATAGATGAGGTGGGTGAATACACCCATATACCTTGATGACTGTGTAATTCTCTTCCAAGAAGAAATCACCCCAATTATGCTTTCCACCCCACATATCTGTGTATTCACATGGCCTAAGAAGTTGTATAACTTTTAGTGGGATTCTTGTCCTACTGATCACCAAACTTTGTACTATTGGATACATGATCCAATTCTGAAAAGCAAAATAATCATAGTCCCTAGAAGTGTAATTCCAAACCCTCACCCAAAATTGGATAGGATTTGGTCCTACTTGGTAGAACCTCTAAGGGGATAAATTATTAACATCCATGATAACAAAATTGAAATGCAAAAGGAGATGCAGGAGAATGGAGTAGTGTAAGAACTTGGGCTCCTTCTCCTTTGGGTCTTTCATCTTCTTATGTGTTGCAATGAAACCCTCATGCATTTCATCAATGATATGCTGAATATAATCATAACTAGTATTGGAATGGACCTCTTGTAGGTCCAACACCATCATCAAAATTCCTGCACTAATCTTCTTTGCATCACCATCTATCCCTAGCACTCTAGATAGGGCATAGGCAACATACTTGATATAGAAATGTAAATCCTTGTAATAATATGGGCTGGTCCCAGACATAGGATCCAAATATTTTCTCACTTCCTTTATCATATGTTTCAACAACTGCCCTCTAGCAATACTAGGCTTCAAAGCATATCTCTGTTGCTGCTTTGTCATGTCAATTCTGGTGGACATGGTGCTGTATGATCCAAAGGTTTGCATGAATGAATTTTTGTTCAATATCAATAGGGCAGTGCCATCATTCCTTTTGATTATCTTGGACAAAACATCATAATGATTGGCCAGGTCTAGGAACAAGTCTACATCTACGAAGACATCAGGAACAATTAACTTGGCTAAACCACAGGTCCAAGGGTTTGACATTGGAATAGCCTTATTAGAGTTCTTATAAAAATAATTAAAAAGAGAAAAACCTATTGTTCCTAGGGCAATAGCATCTCAAACATCTCGATAGTCATCAATGAGCACATTTGCATTTGCCCTTTTGTTCTGAGTCGAACCAGGAAGCAGCCGGAGGAATTCATTTGAATAATTAACTTTTCCCTTGGCCTCATCTTCCACCTTCTCACTTTCACCACTGTTCGAGGCTACACTAACCGCTCTACTCATGTTTATAGTGCTTGAATCTCCTTTTCTCTACCAATATTGAAACAAATCTAACACTGAGATTCACAGACTGCCCTATGCACAATTCTCTAGAAACAATGAACTTTTAAACCACAGAAAACCCTGCAATTCTCTGAATTTTTACTCTGTTAGACAACTTATCTCTTCTAGTTTTTCAATTCTGAAAGCAAGGTGAATGCAAATGAATAAGCCATCAACTCCTTATAGTAACTGTTCAAAGTACATGGCTCATGATTTTTAGAACATCAATTCTTTCTTTAATTCCACATACTGTGAACATAATTGAAAACCTAGCCGTAGTTTCCTGATCATGATAGGAAAATCAAATTCATAAAACTGAATCCTCGGCAACACCTTATAAAATTCAAATGAGCTGACATGTCATCCTAGGATTGGCCCATTTTTATACATCTCAGCTACCCTTTTCTGCACAGTAATCAAAATCTAAAAATCTGTTTGGCCGATGAATGACTCATACTGACATATTTGATACTGCCACCTTTCCACAGAACTTGGTATCGAGCGACCATGCGAATGCACTTATTTTCTCTGTCACTGACCCCAATCATTAACCTATGATTTATCTAGAGACATGGTGACTACACAACTTCCTTTACTTTTGCTAGCCACAGTCACCATTTGGCGATCATGCGACATAAGGAAATCGAAGTCGCCAATGGTTATTACTAACCCACATTCTTTTCTGAGACTATGCGACTAACTTTTAGTGTTAACTTCTGTAGTTATCTCTTAGTCACAGAGTGTTATCTTTCCTTTTCCAGACTGTGCGACTGCCCTTAGTCTCCTGATCGCTAAATTAAAATGCTAAGTACCAAAACTCCCTGAGACATCGCGACAAGGCATCGTGCCCTTTAATTTATCTGACGACCTCGTGATAAGGCAGCCTTCCCTTAGCCGCTGAGTTGCGAGGACTTTTCTCCCTAGGCTCTTTTATTCTCAGACTTAGCAACTACCGTAGGATCTTTCAATGACCTTATCTGATGGCTGTCACTTAAACGCCAAGTAATTTCTTATACCCTGAAAATATTCTGAGACTTTGCGACCAACAGAAACTCCTAGTTAGTCTCGTAGTCACTGAATAAAATTTTACCTTTAAGCGATCACTTTGAATTCCATTTACCTCCTGACACATGTCTTATCTTGATTGAAAGCTAAGTTATCTAGCGACAACCCGACTATGCTTTATCCAAAACCACTAAAGGTTAGTCGCATAGTCTCGAAAGTTTTTACTTAACTGGCATCTTTTATGGAGACTGTGTGACTAAAGCCTTTATATCACACATCACATTAGACTCATTTATCGATTGTGTGACATAAAGAAATCACAATGTCTCATAATAAACCATTGACTACTGAAAACTTCTTCCGACCCCCTGACCTATCTATAGGCCCCTTGATATATTGTTGTTCTGTTTAACGATTCTGTGACTATGCGATACAAAGTAAATCGTGAAGTCTTGGAAAGAAAAAGGAATATTCTTATGTTGCATGAGACAACGCGACAAAGGTTAATCCCTAAATCTGAGAATAAAAAGGAATATGCTGTTTAATTTGTGCGACTAAGCGATTAAAATACAACTCATGACTTAAGTGAGGCAAAAAGGTAACTGAGAAACATAAACAAATAGGACCCAAGGGTTTCCCTTTCAAATTCAAACATTGAATAAGAGCTAGTGTTTTAAGCCTTTTAAATATTCTCACAGGTTTAGACTTGAAAACATGAAAACTTGGAGAGGGAAAACCACAAAGCTGAGGGAAAGAAACCAAAACCTGGAATACAACCAACAAGATGAAGAGGTGTACTATAACCTACTGTGGTCATTGTTATAGTATCCATGGTAGGAGAAGTGGAATGTAAAGTATTGCATGGCTGATTGACTGATTGGTAAAGACCTAGCAGAGAAGGTTGAGCAGAGAAGTGAAGTGATTTCTTGATGGGTTTCCAAGAAGATCTGAAGTTTGAGATGAAAATGGAGGCCACTCAGTGAATTAGCATTAGAGCTGAAATTGGATTTGGATTTGCAAAGTAAGTTGTATGTATTAGATCACACCTGTCGATTACTTTCTAACCATTGTATCAGTTCAAATCATTTAACCGGGTTGACCTAATAGTCATTGTATAAATCCTTTGAACAAGGTGATATTCAGATTGGAATGTTCTAAGTCCTCTAACAAGGCCACTGTTGATAGGGTGAATAAATTGTTTAACTAGGTCACATTTGACAGTGTGTTTTGTAACCTTTAATAGGGTAGGCTCCTAATAGGGCATCACTTTAGAAGAGTGAAATTTTGGTAGCATGTTACTGGTGGTTTTTCCCATATTGGGTTTCCACGTTAAATCATGGTGTCAAAATGTGTAAATGTTATTATTGTGTTTTACTGTTAAGTTTATGCAAGCTTATTTCATTAGTACAGTAAACTGCACACTTTTGTTAATTATTGCTGCTGAGCAGATCTGAATTGTTGAAGTTGGTTTAAAGTTTTATATGGGCACATCTAGACCTGAGGATAATTGATTCACCCCCCCTCTCAGTTATTCTAAATTCATCCTAACATGGGATAGCATTGAATTTTTTGATGCATTTTCCATTGAATGGATAGAAAGATCTAAGAATATCATGGCATACCTTTTTGCTAATGTAGACTTGAAAAATGATGATCTAACGCTAGCAAGAATATCTATTGTGGAAACCAAGAATAGGCCTGCCATTCCTGATAATGTATATAATTGGTAAGTCTTTGAAAGTGATGAAGATATCCTTAATTTCATTCAATGTGTGGATAATTATGAAGGGCAAGTCATTGACTATAATGATTTGATAGATATTATTGATGGGAAAGAAACCATATTTGGCAATGAACTTCTGCAGTTGCAAACAAATGAAATCCCTAAAGGACTAAATCAATTGGAGGGATTGTTTACTGATAATGATAGTCACATGTGCCAAAATTCTACAACTAGATTGGATGAATTTGAGGAGGTAAAGTTGGGATCAGAGTGTGATCCTAAGATTGTATATATTGGAAAGAAGTTGGATCCTCATGTGAGACAAAATTTGATTAGCTTGTTGAAAAAATTCAAACATATTTTTGCTTGGTCTTATGAAGACCTTAAGGCTTATAAGGAAGATATATTTAAACATTAAATTCCATTAAAAAATGATATTAAGCCTTTTAGACAAAAATGGAGGCCAATAAACCCTTTTCTAGCCCCAACGATGCAGCAAGAATCGACAAAGCTCAGGGAGGCTGGGATAATAAAACTAATCAAACATTCTTCTTGGGTGTCCAATTTAGTTCCAGTCAGAAAGAAAAATGGAGACATTAGGCTATGTGTTGATTTCAAAAACCTCAATGTAGCTTCTCTAAAAGATAATTATTCTTTTCCTAACATGGAGGTGATGCTACAAAGGGTTACTTGCTATGATTTGCTATCTATGATGGATGGTTTTTTTGGTTATAACCAGGTGTTGGTTCAAGAGTCTAAATAGTTTAAAACATAATTCACTACCCCATGGGGTACTTATGTCTATGTGAGAATGCCATTTGGCCTGATGAATGCATGAGCTACTTTCCAAAGAGCCATGGATGTGGCTTTTATAGAATTTATAAATATAAATTATGGTGGTATATCAAGATGATTTAACTGCATATTCCCAAAAGATTGATGATCATTGTAAACACTTGGAAAAGATTTTTACTAAAGCATTAGAGTATGAGATTTCATTAAATCCAAAGAAATGTCACTTTGCTGTGACAAAAGGTAAATTATTTGGGCATATAGTGTCCAAAGAAGGTGTCAGGATTGATCCTAAAAGAGTAGAAGCCATTAAAAAAGTCTTGCCCCCAAAAAATATCAAAGGTGTTCAATCTTTCCTTGGGAAAGTAAATTTTGTGAGGAGGTTCATTGCAAACTTTGCTGAGATAGTGAAGCCCATTATTAAATTACTAAAGAAAAATGCTAAGTTTGAATGCGGTAAGGATGCTCAGTCAGCTTTTGATGAGATAAAAGTAGCTATTCAGAAAGCACCTATATTAAGATCTCAAGATTATGAAAAGCCTTTTTCTATATTTTCTTTTGCTTCATTCCATACAATTGCTGTAGTACTTTTGCAGAAGGATGATGAAGGTTTTGATCATCCCATAGCATTTTTTAGTAAGTCTCTGCAAGCAACAAAACTTAATTATGAGATAATGGAAAAACAAGCATATGAAATTGTCAAAGTAGTCAAGATTTTTAGACCTTATTTAGTTTGTGCAAAAATAACTGCTTATGTGCCACATGCTACAGTGAAAGATATATTTTCTCAGTCTGAAGTTACTGGAAAAAGGTGTAGATGGATTAACAGGATCCAAGAATTTAATCTAGAAATTCAAGTCACCAAATTAGTAAGGGGTTTGGGTTTAGACAAGTTAATGACTGACACAAACATGGAGTTGGCTCAAGTAAATGATTTACAGACAATAAATATGAATTTTACTAGCATAGAATTGCAGCCATGGTATACTGATGTTATATTTTTTTCTAAAAAATGGTAAATGTCTAGAATATATGTCAGATAATAAAAAAGAACTCTAAAGTTGCAGGCTCAAAGGTATGTCTTGATACAAGGCAATTTATTTTGGAAGAATAGGGATGGAATTTTATTGTTCTGTCTGGATGAATCACAATCTAAAAGAGTCTTGAATGAAATGCATAGTGGTGTGTGGGGGGGGCATTATTTTTCCAAGACCACAACTCACAAAATAATCAAAGTTGGATTCTATTGGCCATGTATTTTCAAAGATACTCAGAACTTTATATAGAGGTGTGAACCCTGCCAAAGGTTTTCTTCTAAAATGAAATTTTAAGGAGCTTTGCCTTTAAATCCTATGACCGTTGAAGCACCTTTTACCCAATGGGGTCTTGATTTTATTGGTTTATTCATAGAAAAATCTAGTGGGGGCCATAGTTAGATTCTTGTGGCTACAAACTATTTCACAAAATGGATAGAGACAGTTCCATCAAAAAGGGCTACCAACAAGGTAGTAATGGATTTCTTAATGGATAATATTCTAAAAAAATTTGGTGTGCCCACTAAGTTAATCATGGACAATGCCATGTGTTTTAGGTCTGAGGAGTTTAAGGATTTCTATGAAGACTATGGCATTGTTGTATCTTATTCCTCACCATATCATCCTCAAGTGGATGGACAAGCTGAGTCTAGCAACAAAAGCATCATGAAAATCATTAAGAGGATTTTGGAGAAAATAAAAAGTCTTGGCATTCAAAACTGAAGTGAGCACTTTGGGCTGACAGGGTAATAGTGAAAAGAGCAATAGGGGTGTCCCCTTTTGAAATGGTCTATGGAACTCAGGCAAGATTTCCTTTAAATAATTTGTTACCTGTGTACAAATTTTTGCAAGAAGAGGAGTTTGAAGAAAAAGAACCCATGATGGAGAGGATGGATCAATTGGTGGAACTAGAAGAGATAAGAGTAGAGGCTCACAAAAGAAACATGAAACTCCAACAACAGTCCAAGTACCTATTTGATAAAAGAGAAATTGAAAGAAAATTTTAGATAAATGATATGGTACTGTAGTGGAATGCTAGAAAAGAGGAGAAGGGGAAACATGGTAAATTTGAATCATTGTGGATGGGCCCATTTTTAGTCCAGGAGTTTCATGGTCAAGATTCTTATTTTTTGGAAGACCCTAATGGTGAGATATAGGAATTGCCAGTGCATGGACAATTCCAGAAACATTATTTCTCACAAAATTATTATTTCCATGCACAATAGATTATATTTCCCTTCTTTAGTGTGGTTTTTGTGTGTGCATGTATAGTTTTGTTTCGCTTTATGGTTTGTCTCCCAGAGTTTTGGCTTCTAAAGTCAATTTTGCAATTAACTTTCCCCAGTCGGAGCCACTGTTAGCACTGAATATTAAAAATTTTCAAATTTCAATCTTTGGATGTTTCCCCGCGTGTTTTGGTTCAAAATACATGTCCCTTCATGCCAAAAAGGTCAAATTGTGGTTAGGTCTTCAAAATGCATTGTTTCAAGTTTTAGTCACACACCTGCGCTAATCTTTTGATACATTTTCTAAGTGTGCGGGTGAGTGGTGAGTCATTTAGGAATGAATCATGTAGTTGCGGTCATATATTGTTAAGTCAAGTTAGGTGTGTGAGTGAGTGACTTGGTCATTAAATTGTGTTAATTGCGCAATCATGATGTAATTTTGAAGTCGGGTTGTTAGTTTGCGGCTGAGCAAGTTGGAAGTATTTTTTATGTCGCTCACTTGCGAGGGATTAAGTTTTGTGTTAAAAGTTTCAATGAGTCAGTGATGAGTTAATTTTTTGTGTATTGCATAGTTGCGGTGGTCTCAGGTCTTTAACTTTTTAGTCTGTGACTGAACGAGTGATGTAAGATAGGTCTAGTTGCTCACCCAGGCTAAGTTTTTGTACATGTCATTTGAACCTGCGAGTGCGTGAGGAAGTCATATTTTTAGTACCACTCACTCGCACAAGTCTTAACAGTTGTGTTTTTTGTAGTGCGAGTAAGTGATTGATTATGTTTTGATCATAAGATGGTTCTTTCTGCTCAGTCACACACGAAGTATTCAATATTTTAAAGTGTGCGACTGAGATTAGTTTTGTTCCTGCTCACTCACCAATGATTTACAGTTTGGAATGATAAGCTTGTGAGTGCACGATTAATGAAAGAAAAGGATACCACCCACGCACTCATGAATAAATTCAAGTAAAAAGATACTAGTGGGTGCGTGATTAATAAAAAATGTTGGCTATCGCTCACTCGTAGATAATATGCTAGTTAAGATTTCAAGCCCGTGAGTGCGCGATGAAGAAAATTGAAAGTTGTCGATCAGTCGATCATGAAGAAAGTTAAGTTGAAAGTGGTCAGTGAGTGAGTGATTAATGAGTTATAAAGATTGTGAGAAGGTACTTGCTCAGTTGTGAAGGATTTGTTCATAAAGAAATTTTAGCAGCGAGTATGCGACTATGATGGAAAAGGGTCATCACTCACTTGCTAATCTTTATAAGCTAAAATATTTTGCAGTGCAAGTGAGCGACCGAGTAAAGTGCATAATGAAAATGGTCATCGCTCACCTATAGAGGTATAAAAACAAATCAGAAAGGCATAGCAACTGTATGACCAGAAAAGAATGCATGATTGTTTTGAAGACCGCTCACTCGCTTAGATCTAAGCATGATAAGTTAGAGGTCAGCGGGTGTGTGACCAAGAAGTGATTGAGCAATGAATGTGCACTCACTCACTCGCAAGGTTTCAAAGAAAGTAAATTCTTGAGTGGTGAGTCCATGATTGATAAAAGGAAAAGTGATGCTACTCACTCGCTTAGGTATAAGTGTAAAGAGTAAAAAGATAGCGAGTATGCGACCGCCAAATGATGAAGTTTCCAGTTAGGTCATCGCTTAGTCCCTAAGAATATGAACCAAAAAAAAAAAGATCGTGAGTGCGAGCTTGCTTAAAAGGAAAGGTCCTATCGCTCACTCGCAAGGATAATTTTGAATGTAAGAAAGGTACAACGGGTTGGCAAAAAATTGAAAAGTGGCTCATTTCAGGCTTATGAGTGCAAAAGGAGAAAAAAGTGTGTACTCTTTTGCAGCCGGGATCAAATAGTGCAAATTAATGGCAGCATTAGTTACAAAGAGATGATTGTATGACACTGCAAGTGTGATAATTTAGCATTCAAGTGGAAAAGATGTTGATTTGATGGCTATAAGTATGAATGATTGAGCTTGATTTTGTACAATTATCATTTTTGCATTCTAAGATTTTCTATGAGAGTGACAGAGCTTGTTTTTCTGAGATAGCAATTTGAAAAGGAAAGATGAGTCAAGCTACTACCAGTGCAACTTCATAGGGGTCTAAGAAGAAGAAAGTTATAACAAAGAGATATGTGGAGGAATTTGCTGAGTTTCTTCCTGAAACTTTGAATACAAATAATGCAAATTGGGATGAATGGAAAGATAGATGGTGCCAATGCAGAAATTTGGTCACTCCAAACTACTCTAGTAATACTCTATTCCACTATTTCTAGAATAATAGGGTTAAAGAAGTTCCCATTTGCAATCCCTGGAAATTGAATATGGAAAAATTGATTGTTCTTGATGTTTACATTAATATAGGCCTTATTAAGGAACTTGCTAAGAATTATTGCCCAGTAGCTAGGGTAATTAGGAAGAAAAATAAAGAGACTGTTAGACACTGATAGCGTCATAAAGATAATTATATAAATATGTTCACATATTAAATGAAGTTAATATTATCATATCTTAATATATCTATATATATATATTTACTTTAGAGATATATATTAATATATATGTAATTACTATTACATATATATTAATACATATATATAAATATATTTACTATATGTTAATTATATTATAACTATATATTAATGTATATGTAATTATATTACATACACATTAATACATAATTATAATTGCATATTATATCATATTTAGTAAAGAATATATTCCTAGCTATCGAGATTTAATATGTTTATCACCTCACACCAATTATTAATCAGGTACCATAACAAATGAAGTCAATGATGATTGACTTAAACTACAAGTACATAACAGTCGGCATTATTAATAAACCGATGGTAGTAACACTACATTATGGGTTGACATTTGATGAGGGGTCACGACTTGATGTGTCGTGACTCATTTATGAGTCACGACTCATCAAATCATGACCATTCTATATTATATATAATTAGCTTTCCAAATATATTAAAGACATCCAACAATATAGAAATCAAATAATATTATAAGTGTCTTATAAAAGAAAGTTTTGCAATAGAAACACACAAGATATTAAGTGTTACAATTTGAGTAAAGTTTATCATCTTTTACATGGTATCAGAGCTTTGGTTTTGAATAATATAAAAAGATGATAAACTTAAGAAATTAAATTTTCAAATACATTACATTCCATATGGCAAACATTATAAGATTTGAAGATAGACTTGAAGGAGAAGATAATTTCCAATCATGGAAATTCAGAATACTATTGGTATTAAAAGAAAGTAAAGTCGAATATTTCATTAAAGAAAACAAGTTAAAGCCAGAAGCAGAACCTGACATATCAACTTGCAATGAAGGAAATGATAAAGCAATGAAGATCATCATTGATGGAGTCAAAGATCACATTGTTCCAATTTTAGTGAAATACGAAAGAGCATATGATATGTTCAAAGCACTAGAAAAGACATATGAAATAAGTAATGCAAGTAAGAAATTAGCTTTAAAGAGGGAGATAAATCACATAAGTATGAACAAAGGTGAGACCATAAGTTCATACTTCATGAGAGTATCGACTCTAAGGGATAAATTATCAATAGTTGGTTATGAGATCGATGGAAAAGAGTTATCATTGATTGCATTGGATGGTCTGCCTGAATCTTGGGAGACATTCATCTCTGGCATAAGTGCCAGGTCTAAATTTCCAAAATTTGACTGACTGAGAATAGATTGTCTACAAGAGGAATCAAGGCTAGAAAAGAAAGGAATAAAGAAGAAAACCATCGATGAAGATCTTCATGTACTAAATGTGAATAACCAAAAGGATAGAAAAAGACACTTCAATAAAAAGAGATATCACAATAAAAACAATAAAAGAGATATGTCAAAGGTACAATGTTTTAGATGTGATAAATATGGACATTATGTATTCAACTGTCCATAAAAAAAGCATCAGGTCTCTTTCACCAAAGCAAAGAAACAAAAGACTAAGGAAGAACCTAAAAATGTGAAATTTGTGTTCTACTCTGCACTTTCAAGTCAAGTTTCAAATAAGAACACCTGGGTCATAGAAAGTGGTTCCTCAAGACATGTGACTGGATTTAGAGAACTACTAGGTTCAATGATAGAAGAGTCAAATGAAGAAGTAACTATTGGAGACGACTCAGCTTATCCAATAAAAGGTATTGGGACATGCACTATTAAACAAAAAACTGGTGATTCCATTAAACTTACTGGAGTACTATTTGTTCCTGGCATCAAAAGAAATCTAGCATCTATTTCAGTACTTGAAGATAATGGATTTAGAGTAACCTTTATGGATGGTAAAATAAAGGCTTGGCCAAAGAACTCTAACATCAAGAAAGCCCTAACCATAGGTAGCAGGCAAGGTTGCCTATACAAACTATGTATAGATATAAATCAAGTTCTAATTAATGAAATCACTAACACCAATGAGATTTCGCATAGAAGACTAGGACACTTAAATTACAGAGCACTATTCTCCATGGGAAAAATTGTCATTGGATTACCAAAGCTTAAAGAATATAATTTAGGTGTATGCAAAGGTTGTGCTTTAGGTAAAAATACCAAAGGGGCATTTCAAAATAGTTCTAGTAAAGCAGACAATGTATTAGAGTTAGTTCATTCAGACTTATGTGGACCTATGTCTGTTCCACCAATAGGAGGGTGTAAATACTATGTTATATTTATTGATGATTTCTCAAGGAAGACTTGGATATATTTCCTTAAACATAAAGAATCTGAAGAAATTCTGAAAATGTTCAAAGACTTTAAATCAATTACTAAAAACTTATCTGGGAAGAAAATCAAGACTCTAAGGACAGGTAATGGTACAAAATATACCTTTGACATCTTTAAATATTTCTACAAAGATGTAGGGATTAAGAGGGAGTATACTATTCCTTATAACCCTCAATAGAATGGGGTGGCTGAAAGGAAAAATAGAACTATTATTGAAGCTACCAAAGCAATGATACTTGATCAAAATCTTGACATTTCTCTTTGGGCAGAAGCATCAAATACTGCAGTCTATATTCAAAATAGATGTCCACACTCTCACATTGATAGTAAGACTCCTAAAGAAGCCTTCTTAGGGAAAAAAACAAACATCAGTAACTTACGAATATTTGGTTGCCCAGTTTACATACATGTACCCAAAGAAAAGAGAACAAAGTTAGAACCATCTGGAAGAAAAGGTATTTTTGTGGGATACAGTGAAACCTCAAAAGCATATCGAATATATATACCTAGAAAAAATAAGATTGAATTAAGTAGGGATGTAATCTTTGAATAAGATATAGCATTCTCTAGAGCTAGAAATTATTTAGAGCCAGGAACACATGTTTTTTCAGAAGAGGAATTTACACCCAAGATTCAGAGGGAGCAGTCTGAGGAAGAAGAATATGAGGAACAACCATCAACATCAATAAATCCTAAAAAGAGACTTCTCTGGGCCACTAAGACAATAGAAGAAGCCATGTCTTTTGGAGCTTCTTCAAAGACATTCAGAGAAAGTAAAAGACCTACAAGGTTTTCAAATTATGTAGCCCTAATGAGTGAACTCTCAAAATCAGAACCTGCAAATGTTTCAGATGCCATTCAGTAGCAAGTATGGAAAGATGCCATGACAGAGGAATACCAATTTATTATAAATAATGATGTATGGGACATTGTGCCTAGACCTAAAGAGAAATCAATGGTCACCTCAAAATGGTTGTTCAAAATTAAACATGCTGCAAATGGCAGTATAGAGAAATACAAAGCAAGGTTTGTAGCCAGAGGATTCTCACAAAAGGAAGGGATTGACTATGAAGAAAATTTTGCTCCTATTGCCAGATATACTTTAGTCCGAATAGTCCTAGCCATTACCACTGCTAAAGGATGGAAAGTACATCAGATGGATGTGAAGACTGCCTTCCTAAATGGAACAATTGAAGAAGAAGTTTTCTTGGAGCAACCTGAAGGTTTTGAGATTCATAATTCCAAAATGCATGTTTGTAAACTAAAGAAAGCTCTATAAGGACTCAAACAAGCCCCTAGAGCTTGGTATGAAAGGATTGATAAATATCTTATGAAGTTAGGATTCTCCAAAAATGACGTTGATTCAAATTTATATTTCAAATAGAGCAAAGGTGACATGTTAATATTAATACTATATGTTGATGACTTATTAATTACAGGAGAGGATCACCTTATTCATCAATGCAAGAAGGATTTAACAAATGAATTTGATATGAAAGACTTAGGTCTCTTACACTACTTTCTTGGTTTAGAAGTCTAGCAGAAATCATATAATATTATACTAAATCAAGGAAAATATACTCTTGACATATTAAAGAGATTTGATATGTTGAACTGTAGACCAATGTCATCACCTATGGAAACCAACTTTTATAAGTTAAAGGAAGAAGCAGTAGAATCTTCTCCAGTAGATCCTACTCTTTACAGATAGATAATAGGCTCTTTGATGTATTTGGTAAATACTAGACAAGACATTTGTTTTGTAGTAAATGCCTTAAGTCAGTTCATGTGTGACCCTAAAGAGATTCATCTTGTTGCTACAAAACATATATTGAGATATCTTCAGGGTACTATAAATTATGGACTTAAATATGAAAAGACAAATTTGGACCTTCATGGATTCACTGACTCTGATTGGGCTGGAAGTGTGACCGATTGAAAAAGCACATCAGGATGTTGTTTCAGCTTGGGATCAGCTATGGTATCTTGGATTAGCAGAAAGAAATCTTTAGTAGCTCAAAGCTCCATAGAAGCTGAATACATTGCATCTTCAATGGCTGCCAGAGAAGCAGTATGGCTTAGAAAACTACTTCTTGGACTATTTGGTACACATTTAAAACCAACTACTATCCATTGTGACAATCAGAGTTGTATCAAGCTATCAATGAATCCCATGTTTCATGATAGATCCAAGCATGTTGAGATTCCTTATCACTATGTTTGAGATATAGTTGAAAGGAAAGTGATTCAGTTGAAATATATTAGTATTGGAGATCAAACTGCAGATATTCTTACCAAAGCACTTCCCAAAGTGAAAGTTGATCACTTCAGGAAAAATCTTGGTATGATTGAAATGTAATTTTTGATTTATATTAATATATTTAAAGATGTTTATGGGCTCATCTATCCTGTGTACATTTCTAAAAGGTGACAAATTCTTAGTAAATGAACACTTGTATTTAATGTTATGAGATGAAAATCTTGTAATGGAGATTCGTTATGGTAAACATTTAATATGTTAGTGCACATACCATAATAGGGTTATATGTAAGGGAATGTA
>MU223176.1:366515-391126 GCA_018584345.1 Thuja plicata | reverse complement strand
TTAGTCGCATGGTCGTGACTGTTATCTCTTAACCATCTTTTAATCACGAGACCACGTGACTAAAGGTTAGCCTTAACTGTTTTGAGTGTCCTGATCCAGCGATCAAGCGACATGAAGAAAGGCGCAATGTCGGAAGACATTTCGTTGACTTGCCTTTTTCTCATGCGATCACCCGACTGAGGGTGGGTCCCGTTCATTCTTAAAGCCTCATAACACAATATCAAGTGACAACCCGACCAAAGGAAGATCACTAAGTCTCGAGACACTTAGAGAATATTCTATTTTTTCACGAGACTAAGCGACACAAGGCAAAAGCGAAGTCGGGAGATCATTTGGCATATTCGTTCAGGGTAATGTGATCAAGCGACCTGACTTAACCTATTATATAGCACATTCCTTGAGTAACTTAAAAAAAGGTAACGAAGGAAAAGAAGACATGGCCAAAGGGTTTCAAAATGCATTGTTTAACATTAGGCCTTAGGGTTTTTGCAGGGTTTTAACAAGATTTTGACAAGGAACAGGTATGAAAACCTGCAAATTTTCAGAGAACAAGGCAAGGAACAGGGCAAAATAGCAAAAACACGAAATACAACCAACAGATCAAATGTCTAAATTGGACATTGACCTTGAAATGTACAAAAGGGAGAAGGAAACCATGGCCAAAATGCTAGAGAAAGTAGAAGCAGAGGCTACTACTATAGAGATGAAGGATAAGATTGATTTTTTGCAATCTTCTGGATTTTCTCAAGCTAGTGTTGAAAGTGCTACAACATCAAAAGCCAAAGTTCCTACCTTCCAAGATAATGATCGGTTCCAAAGGAGACCGCTGCATGCAAAAAGGTCCAAGAAATTTTCTTTAATTAGTATTCCTGGTTATCCAAATATACTACCATATGAGATTGGGGATAAAACACCAAAATTTTTAGGAAATAATGTTATTACTTGTGAGGTACACTTAAGAAAGTTTATTGATATCATAGATGACCTTAACATTAATCATGAAGATGTCTTGATGAAAATTTTTGTTTAATCCTTAGTTGAAGATGTTAGGGAATGGTTTAGAGGGATATCTAATGGTTCTATGGGATCCATGGATGAATTGATAGATTTATTTAAAGATCAATATGGTGATAAAACAAATGAGGGATTCTCGTTGAATGAATTTAACAATATAAAGAAAAATTTCAATGAGGAACTTACTGAATTCAATACAAGGTTCCAAAGAGCTATGCATAAGCTTTTCTAGAAGATGAAACTTGATGAAAAGGTATGGCTTGCTACATATTTAAATGTTTTTGATTCTAAAATGGGATATTCTCTCCGAGACAAGAATCCAAGAAGCCTTAATGAAGCCTATAAGATAGTTGTTAATATAGAAATGAATAGAAGAGTATCAGGAAAATTGGGTAGAAGGGATGATGGATGGTTTAGTAGGAGAAATCAAATTTGAATATAAAGATTATAAAGCTCCACAGAATAGTAGGCCATCCTATAATAGTTATAATCCCCAAAATAGGATGCAAAATCACCCATATGGTTCCCAATTAAAATATGGTAAACCTATTATCCCACCAAGAAAGGATAAGCCTGATAATAGGACTCCTGATCCTTTGCATAAAAAAATTTGTTAACATGTGTAATGATGCTTATTGGTGTGAAGCCTGTCAAGCCCCACATAATCCTAATTTTTGTGTTGTGGCTATAGACATAAATACAAATGAAGAACAAATAGAGGAAGAAGGTGAGTTATGTGATCATAATGGTTGTGCTATGACTGATTCGTATTCATGTCCGGATGTAGATTCTGATAATGAAGTTGAGAACCATGATATGTATGGTTCACAAGGTAGAATAAAAGTAAATCATCAACAAGTTTTGTTTGATAGTGAAGAATAAAAGGTTGATAATTTAAGATGTTATGCCCAAAATAGTCAGGAATCTACAATAGTGAGAAAACCTTCTAATGAGGAAAGAACAAGAATTATTGTTGATCTGGTTACTAAAGCAAGAAGTAACTATAAATTAAGGAATAGAGTAGTTGGTGATGCAAGTAGCCAACAAGATGATTTCTTTATTAAAGAAAACAAAGAATATGCCAAGCATACACAAAAGAGGGAAGGACCTGCTGAAAATGTAAGTAAGCCAAAGGTAAAAATTATAAACAAGTCAAATGGTTCAAATATTGTATATGAGGAAAAGGCCAAAATATCAAAAAACAAGTTCTTCCCCTCCTAAAGTGGAAAATAAGAAATCAAAGAAGGAAGAGTCAACTCTAAACATTCAAGTTGAGGATAATAATATTATTATTGGGAAACAAAAGTCCTCTGATGTAAAACAAATCCCTGTTGATATGGGTTAGTCTTTGTCCCAAATGATTGTTAAAGTTCCATTTTTAGAAATGATGAGAGTTAAGGAACATAAGGAAAAAGTCCTTACAATGCTAAATAATGTTCCTTCAATAAAAATCCAAAAACTAGAAGGTGTTGAAAAGAAGTCTGATAGAAAGGGAAAAGAGCTAGAAGGAATGATTTCAGAAATCCCACAAATCTATTTGAATACAAATAATTCCTCAGGAGTGGTTGATCCATTTTTCTTAACTTTGGTTATTAATGGTAAGATGCTTAAAAATTGTATGATAAGTCTGGAGCATATAACACTGTTATGCATGCAAAGATAATGAGGTCAATGGGATTACATGTTGACACTCCTCATGTAAGATGTCAGGCAATGGACTCTAGAGAAATCCCTCTTATTGGTACTATTGAAGCTTTACCTTATAGGTTAGCAATGTGTCCTCACACAATGTTAATAATGAGTGTATTGGTTGTTGATATTCCACCTCATTATGGCATGTTGCTATCAAGAAAATGGAGTGCTTCAATGGGTGGAATTATTCAATTTGATTTGTCTTTTGCTACTTTCAATATTGTTGGTAACAATGTCAAGGTGTCCCAAAAAAGAATGAATCCTCATATGATTGAATTAAATGTAAATACTAACATTAATTATTGTGTAGATGTAGACATGGAAAACTTCAGAGTAGAGAAAATTATTCCACAATGCAAAAGTGTTGATCCATTAATTGAAGAGTTGAATACACAACACGGTGGTTTATAGCAAATGTATTTTGATGGAGCTTGTTCCAAAGAGGGATCAGGAGCTGGTGTCCTATTTATTTCTCAATTAGGTACAACATTCAAGTGATCTTTCCTTTTAACATTTAAGTGTACAAATAGTACTATTGAGTATGAAGCCTTGGTTTTGGGATTAAATATTGCTACTAAGCATGAAATTACATGTTTAAAAGTCTATGGTGATTCTGAGCTTGTAGTAGTACAAGTTAGATCCAAGTATGCTGTAAAAAATGACAGATTGAAGATGTACAAACATTCTATTTGGGATCAGATTGAATTGTTTGATTCCTTTAACATTAAATGGATAGAGAGGTCAAAAAACATCATGGCAGATTTTCTAGCTAATGTTGCTTTAAAGAATGGTGATTTGACTTTGAGTGGGGTGTCAATAGTGGAAGTTAAGAGTAGACAAGTTGTCCCTGATAATGTTTACAACTGGCAAGTTTTTTAGGATGACCAAGATATTCTTAGGTTTATTTAGTGCCTTTACCATTATGAAGACCAAAATGTAGATTGTAACTCTTTAGTTGAGGTGATTGATGGAAAGGATATTGTTTTGGGGAATGAGGTTGTCCAATTGAGTTCTAATCATATTCCTAAAGGGATGATAGAATTAGAAGCATTGTTGAATAATCAAGATGATCATTTATAAAAAAAGTGATCAGTGCTAAAATTGAGGATTTAGAGGAAGAAAAGCTAGGATCAAAAACCACACCTCAAATAGTGTATATTGGAAAAGGGTTAGATTCCCATGTTAGATAAAATATGATAAAACTATTAAGGAAATATAAGCATGTGCTTGCCTGGTCTTATGAGGACTTGAAAGCCTATAGGGAGGACCTTTTTCAACATGAGATCCCATTGAAACAAGATTCTAATCCATTTAGACAAAATAAGAGACCAATCAACCCATTATTAGCTCCCAAAATGAAACAAGAATTGATGAAGTTAAGGGATGCAGGGATTATTCAACCCATAAGAAATTCAACTTGGGTATCTAATTTAGTTCCAATAAGGAAAATGAATGGTGATATAAGGCTTTGTGTTGATTTTAGAAACTTGAATATTGCATCTCTAAAAGATAATTACTCTTTTCCTAACATGTTGGCAATGTTGCACAAAGTTACTGGTTGTGAGTTATTGTTAATGATGGATGGTTTTTTAGGATACAACAAGGTATTAGTAAAGGAATCAAAAAAATTTAAAACTACATTCACTACTCCATGGGGAACATATGTGTACATTAATGCCCTTTGGTCTTATAAATATAGGGGCAACATTCTAGAGAGCCATTGATTTTGCATTTAAAGAATTTGTTGATTTATTCATGGTAATCTATCAATGTGACTTGACAACATATTCCAAGAAAGTAGAGGACCATTATGGACATTTAGAAAAGATATTTATTAAGGCTTTGGAATATGGTGTTTCTCTGAATCCTAGAAAATGTTAGTTTGCACTAATAGAAGGAAAGTTGTTGGGACATATAGTGTCAAAAGAAGGAGTAAGAATTGACCCAGAGAGGATAGAAGTAATTCAGAAGGTCACTGCTCCAAAGAATATCAAAGGGGTACAATATTTCTTAGGAAAGATTAATTTTGTAAGAAGATTTATTATTAACTTTGTAGAGATTGTTGAGCCTATAATTAAGTTATTGAAAAAGGATGCAAAGTTTAAATGGGATGAAAAAGCACAATTGGATTTTGAAAAAATCAAGAAGGAAGTTCAAGAAGCACTTGTTTTAAGGTCTCCTAATTACAATAAGCCATTCTCATTATTTTCTTTTGCATATTTTCACACAATTGCTGCTGTGTTACTACAAAAGGATGAGGAGGGTTATGAGCATCCCATTGTATTTTTTAGTAAATCCCTCCAAGCTGCAAAGTTAAATTATGAGATGATGGAAAAATAAGCATATGCCTTGGTTAAAGCTGTAAAGTCATCCAGACCTTATTTGGTTTGTGCAAAAGTTAATGCATATGTACCTCATGTAGCAGTTAAGGATATTCTTACACAGTTAGAAGTTATTGGTAAACAATGTAAATGGATAAATAAGATTCAAGAATTTAATTTGGAAATCCACATTAGAAAATTAGTAAGAGGATTAGGCATAGAAAAGCTAATGACTAAAGAGAATATAGACTTGGTTCAGATAAATAATGCAAAAGTACAAGGTTCAATAGTAACTAGTATTGAAAGAAAACCCATTGATATCGTGTACTATCTCAAAAATGTCAAGTGCCCTAAGAATATGACTGATAATCAAAAAAGAACTCTTAGGTTGCAATCTCAAAGGTACACATTAGTACAAGGAGGTCTACATTGGAAAGACATGAATAGTGTACTTTTGTTATGTCTAGATGAGGGCCAAGCTGAAAAGGTCCTAATAGAAATACATGTTGGTTTGTGTGGTGGACATTAATCTATCAAAAATACTACTCATAAGATTTTGAGGGATGGTTATTATACGCCTTTTATATTCAAAGATTCCAATTCCTCTGTCAGAAAATGTGAACCCTGTCAAAGATTTTCAAACAAGATGAAGTTTCTAGGCCCTCTATTGCTGAACCCTATAGTTGCTGAGGCACCTTTTTCCATGTGGGGAATTGACTTCATTAGGGAGTTCTGAAAAAAATCTAGTGGTGGACATAGTTGGATATTGGTTTCTATAGATTACTTTACAAAATGGATAGAGGCTATTCCTACTAAAAAAGCAACTAGTAAGGTGGTTATTGATTTTATGATGGAGAATATTATGACCAGATTTGGTGTCCCTATAAATTGATAACAAACAATGCTATGTATTCTAGATCAAAGGAATTTAAGGATTTTTGTGATGAATATGGAATCATGGTGTCATACTTTTCCCCATATCATCCCTAAGATAATGGGCAAGCTGAATTGAGTAACAAGAGTATCTTGAAAATCCTGAAAAAGACCCTGGAAAAAAAAAAAGAGAGATTGGAATTTAAAGGTGAAAATTTCTTTGTGGGCTGATAGGATCACTGTGAAGAAAGAAATAGGGAAATATCCCTTTGGATTAGTATATGGTATTCAATCTAGAATGCTTGTGAATAATTTGCTTCTAGTGTTCAAGTTTATTCAGGATGAGGACCTAGATGTTTCTAAGCTTATGCAAGAAAGAATGTTACAGCTAGTAGAATTGGATGAAATTAGAAAAGATAGTCAAAAGGAAAACATCAAGTTACAACAAAAAATGAAGTATGTGTTTTATAAAAGATCAAGTGACAGGAAGTTTAAGCTTGATGACCTAGTTCTTCAATGGAATGTCAAAGTTGAAGACAAGGGGAAGCATACATTTTTTGATTCATTATGGTTAGGCCCACTTTTCAATAACCAAACTTTTAGAAAAGATTCATATTTATTGAAGAATAGGGATGGAGAGGTATTTAAATTGCCACTGCATGGAAAATTCTTGAAACCTTTCTTCAATTAGTTCCATTTTCCATGCATAGTAGCTTTGTATATTATGTATAGATGTGTTTGCTTTTCTGTTGTGTGTTTCCTTCCTATTGTGTGTTTGTTTTTGCAGTAGGTTAGTCATGGTATTCCTCCCAGAGATCTATGGTTTTTGCTACAAAATTGCATTCAAGTATCCATAGAAAGAGCTACTATTGGGTATACTTCCAGTTTTTGCGTCTTCCTATAAATGTTTTTGGTTCCTAGTGTTATTTTTGTCTAAAATGTTAGAACCTAGCCAGAGTACTCTCAAATTTTCCTATAGATGGTGACCTCTTAGAAATGAAAGTAATAATAAATGTGATACCCTAAGCCCTAGGTAATTATTTTATCCTTGTCAAACAAAAAACCCTAGTTCTTTGTAGCTTGTTTCTAATTTGAAGTTACCTTTTTCGTAAGATTTAAGTGATTTAAGTTGAACCATCTCAGAATAGGTTCTTAGTAATCATGCCCAAAGCCTCTGTTAGGAATATTTTATTCAATCTAAGGATTACTTCTCCCACCATCAGGTGCATTTAGTTTTTCAACCCAAGGACGTATACTTGAAATGGTACGACACAGTACTTGCACCAAGTCCCTTAAAGAGTCATTCTACCTATGCTACAGAAAGGTAAAATGCATGAAAGGAATCTATACTAGAGCTGCAGGAAAGGAAGAACACTTACTCCTTACTAAAATGAATGCTACAAATTGTAAACTCTACTTAAGCCTATTATTTCAAACTAGAGCATTCACTATAACTATCCTTGTAGGTGCTCCAGGAACATTCACAAAGTACAATACTGCAAGAAGAAACTATAATCTTCTATCTAAAATGTCAGGAATGCTAAAAGTAAATCTACTCTACTCTATTCTAATCCACCTCCCAAGTGGGCCCCCTTGGTCAACTTCTACTAATCTACTAACACAGAAGATAAACCAAAAGTCACTTCATTATATTTCAAGAACTTATTACATAAGAATGATACATAAAACTGGAAATGAACTTACTGTGCAAGATGCAACAAAACAATGTATTCCAAAAACTTTTGAACTTACAAACTAACAGTCAAATCCCTATAAATAGAGGATCAACACTTTATTCTAAAACATAAAAGAAAATATCTGACTGAAATCATGCTAGAGAAGACAAGGGAAACATAATAGACCATGAAATATGCAATAAATTATAGGCGACCAAGTTAACATGATGATGAGTGTAGAGGGAATATAGAATCGCTATATTCCTATATCTCTGGAATATTGGCTCCTCATTTGAAGTATCCATGTCTTCTAGTGCCATGATGGTTACCTATCGTAGCTAGACTTCAACATCCTCTTTTAAATGCTTTGACCACTCTCAAGCTACTCCTACTTCCTGGAAGGTTAGTTATCATGCATAAATATTCATAGAAGTAAACTTAATCAAATTGATCCAAATATTAGAACACATATTCTAAATTCTATATGAAATACTACAATATATATAATATTGGAAAAATATGACATAACTATCTACTCATGGGTTTGATGGTTCTAACTGTACTTTAACACAAGTTCAACTGATTATAAGTCCACAAATGTTTTGGTAATACTTAAAAATAGAGTATTAAGATCAATATAATAGAGACTATAAATGGTCTCATCATCCGCCCCTTGGTAAGTTGAATGCTTGTCCTCAAGCATTTCATCTTTTGGTAGTTACTCAAAAATCACCAACCTTTGTCCTTCCTCACCTCTGGCTCTTGAAAGTGTAATAGAACCCCCTTGTCTTCTCCCAGAAATCCACTCTATGATCCTCCTGCAGCCAGTCAAGCCTTTCAAAATTGATGTCGTATAGGGGCCAAAGGAGCATGGGTGGCTGCATGGTGAGTGGACACTAGAGTTCTTGTCTAATTTGTCTACCCAACTGCATGTATTTCAGTGCTCTATGAATATCCACTTGGAGGTTGATAGGGCTGTGTGGCTCTGACTTCTTAAATACTTCAGGTAATCTACCACACCTGCTTTTGGCACCAGCCAGGGATCTCTGAAAGATGAAGTAAGACATGCTATCATATTCAATGTACACCTCTATTCTGATCCCAAAACTTTTCTCCCTTGCTTCCTCTTTGATTTTTCCATAGGTTAGATTGAGTCAATCTCTAAGGAGTACATCTAGTTTGTTTCTCTTTTCCCTCAATGGCAATGATTCTGTTTTCTCCTGTTCCCTATAATTTTCCAGTTGTCTGTCATAATTGGCCTCATTGTGCATCTAGGAAATTAATGTCCTCAGGTGTACATCCCCTATGTAAAGTAAAGGGTTCCACTCAATCTCTGTTGGGATAATGAAGTTATGTATATATAGTTCACAAAGTAAGTTTGGCTGCCATGAGGGAAGGGTCTGGTATAGGAAATAAAATTCTTGAGATATTTTAAACTCTGAGTCTATGTCTCTAATGGTCATCATTAATTGGAATAAGAGGAACTGTTCTTTCAAATAGATGGTATAAAACCTAGGTGGTGGCCTACAAGTAATTATTTGATCAGCCAACTTAAGGGCATGATCAGTCTTTTGTTTGTCTTTCCAATTGCTCTTTTAAATTTGCAATCTCCTCTCCTTTCTTTGTTATTACCTTCTTCATTTTATTTTTCTCCTCTCCCCATAAGGTTGTTGTCAAAACATAGTTATTATGTAATCCAAAGAGAATCATCTACAAGGTGATTGGGCCACAATATTCTACTTGGTTATTTTGCCTCCCCTGTTCCTTCTATGACTATTCTAAGAAACTTGTTAACCAGGTTTTTTTATAGGGAACTAGGGCAGTCTCTGAGTAGGCTGGCTGATGAGTTATTGAGGCATACTCCTTATTGTTGTCTGAGATATCATGATGAATTTCTTTGGGGTTATTTTGGTATACATCAGGTTCAGCTTCACATATCTCTTTTGGATTTTGAGAAATTTTTGGAATTTTAGATTGATTTGGGGAATCATCTAGAATAATTTGTACATGAGGCTCTTCATCAAATTTATTAGGGGAAACAAATTGATTTTCTAAGGATACTCTAGGGAGCTGTCCTCTCATTCTAGGGCTTCTTCACACAGGGATTTCTTCAATTTCCACAACCTTTTTCTTGATAACCTTCTTCGTGTTTCTCTACTATAGGAGTAACTACTGTAGGAATTGACTTCCTTTTCTTCCTCTTTGAGGATGTAGGGTTTTGTGGCTTGGCTGCAAGAATGGAGGTTTCTCCCTCAAATTTATATTTTCCTTTTGTTTGGGTAGAAGTAGGTACATTGCTCACATGAGAAGGTAAAGTCATATTGTCTTGCAGATTTTCAGTTTCTATCCCCTAGGTGTCTTGCTCAACAACTTGGCCAATGGGTATTGCATTATCATGGCTAGATTGCACACTAGGGTTAACCTAAAATTGCAGGGTTTTATGCTGGAAAAATTTTGACCATGCCAAAGGAGAGACATCCCTAATAGATTTTTCTATTATCAATTTAATTAGGGCATGGTGGATGACATAATTGACATTTCCTTTATGGGTTTCCTCAGCACTGATGCATAACATATTGTACAAGAAATTGGGAACATTCATTGGAAGATTATGCCTTATGTAACTAAGTAATTTAAAGTGATGTGCATGAAAATTAGAAAATCTTCCTTCACAGGTAAAATAACTGATAATATGCATAGCCAATTCATTATATGGCGGAGGGATAGACATTCTTTTGCACCCTTGCTTGGTAATATCCAGAGGAGGGTCACTCGGTAGGGTAAACTAGGCCCTAGCTGATATGGCATCGTGCACATTAGGGTAGTGATCCCCAACTATTGGTAACCTGGTTACTTCTGCTATATGTTCTTCTATGGAAACCACTATCAATCCCCATACTGTTGTTTGCCCTTCCTCAAATGTATTTGCAAATTCAGCTGCCGCATCTTCATCAAACTCTGTTAACTTCAAGAAATATCCTAACCAGCCACATGCATTAAACCTTCTTACTGCTTCAACATCTAAAAGTAAAACACCATGTACTACCAGCTCATGTCTTTGCAGCTACCCTCCCATCTATTCTTGCTAATTTTTTCAATTTGTCTGCTCTGTAGTTGATAAATGCCTTATTCCTTCTTGAGTTTCAGACTACTCATTTTAAAACTATGGACTTTCTTCTGAATATTCTTAACATGAACAATGGTGATGTATTTCAACAAGAGAAATTATAGCTCTTACTACGGGTTGCCACATAATTTAATTATAGGTCACATCAAGTTTGACAATCAGGGATAACTTGGGAATAAAGGTATGATAGTTGTGCGATATAGCAATGGGATTTTAATGAGACAAAGGCAAAGTATAGATTTGAGGTGACGTTAAATATTTTAGGAGTAAATAGAAATGACATTTTAGGAATTAATACACTTCCCTTCCCCCTACAAAACATTGAAAAGTGTCCTCACTTGGCATACTTGGCATGAGGTATGGAACTGGCTTAATGTCATAATGATACATTTATTGTAGTACTAGATATAATCATCGAAATCTATGCGCTAAAAATGGATTTTTTTTGAAAAGCTTATACCTGTCTCTATTATATTGATCTTAATACTCTATTTTTTAGTATTACCAAAACATTTGTGGACTTATAATCAATTGAACTTGCCTCAAATTACAGTTAGAACCATCAACCCCATGGGTAGATAGTTATGTCATGTTTTGCCAATATTATATATATATTTTAGTATTTCATATAGAAATTAGAATATGTGTTATAATATTTGGATCAATTTGATTAATTTTACTTGTCATTCGATCATTGAACATGCCAAAAAAAGGTGGCGAGAGTGGAATGATGGTGGTGGTAGCTTGTGTCAGTGCACTTGGATCTTATTTGAAGAAAAGAAAGGGAAAATGGTGATGACATGGAAGGTGGGTGGGTGTAAGATAAAGAAATGAGATGAGTTAGAAAGAAGAATTAGAAAGTGAATGGAGAAATGGAATTCATGTAAACACAAATTTTTTATTATGGACATGCTCAAAGGAATTCTATTGAAGAGATGCAGGAAGAAGGTTTTTACCCTCTACTGCAGGAAGTGTTACCTGTTGCTCTTTTGAAACTTGTTGTCAGAATTGCTATAGGAAGTCTTATTTTGTTTGAGGCTGGTGATACAACTTTAGCTGATGTCCATTGACTAATAGATTGAATTGTACTAGGTTAATTGTGGTCAATGGATGGCTCCATTTGTGAAGACATGATTTATTTCATATGGCCCCAGCCATCTTGTCTGTAGCTTGCCCAATATTTCTTTGAATCTAGAATCATACAGTAATGCCCAATCGCTAAATTGAAACTGCTTTCTCTTAATATGTGAGTTGTGCCACTTTTTCCTTTGATTCTGGACTATTTTAGTGTGCTCTAGGGTAGATTTACACATTTAATCCAAGGAATTGAGATGCAACAATCACTCTTTTTGTGCTGTAGGAAGATCAATATTTAACTCCAGTGTTGTCTGCAAAGTTTTGTGTTCAAATTCAATGGGTAGCATTGCTGCTTTTCCATATAAAAGCTCAAATGGAGTGAACCCTGTGGTGGTTTTCTAGGTTGTTCTATATGCCTAGACGACTTCTGATAGTCTACTGCTCCAATCCTGGTGGTGCAATTAAACTATTTTTGTTAAGATGAATTCAATTTGCCGATTTGTAACTTCCGCCTGTCCATTGGCCTGATGATGATAGGGGCTTGAATTCTGATGTCTGACATTATATTCCTTCATGAGCTCTGTTATCAGATTGGAAGTGAATTGAGCACCTTGATCAGTAAAAAGTTCCCTTGGTACTCCATGTCTGGTGAAAATTTTATCATACAAAAATTATGCAACCTTATGATCCCGAGCATGCTTCATTTCTTTTACTTTGACCCATTTGGTTAGATAATCAGTGCACACTAGGATGTAAGACTTCCCATTGGATGGAGGGTCTATTGGGCCAATGAAGTCCATGCCCCATTTGTCAAATGGTTTTACCACCACCTGTGGATTGAGGGGAATTTCATCTAATCTTATTGGTCGACCCATTCTCTGACATTTGTCACATCTCCTCATGTAACTGGCTGCATTCTTATGAAGTGTAGGCCAGTAGTATCCAGTTGTTAAAATATTTAGGGCTATCCTTTTTGCTACAAAGTGTCCCCCACATGGCTCATTATGACATGCATGGAGAATGTCATATGTCTCATCTTCTCACACACATCTCCACATTACTTGGTCAGGTCCACTATAAAATAGTATGTTATCAATCCAAGAGAAGTGGAATCTTTTCTCTACAAGAAGTCTCATATCCTTATAAGAGAAATGTGTTCGCATTTTGTTAGCTACAAGGTAATTATCTATATCAGCATACCACAGACTTTGGACAAAAATATGAAATAAATGCTCATCCAGAAATGCATCATCTATCAGAGTGGTATCTTCTTCAGCATGGTGGATTTTGGATAGATAATAAGCTACCACATTTTCCTTCCCAGGATTTTCAATGATGGTAATGTCAAATTCCTGCAAAATAAGAATCCATCTTGCTAACCTGCCTATGATGGCAAGTTTGTTCATGAGATATTTAATTGTTGCATGGTCAGTATGAACAAAGATGGGATAACCCATTATATAATGGAGGAATTTGTTTAGAGAATAAACTACTGCTAGTAATTCTTTTAGTCATTGTATAGTTTAACTCTGGTCCATGCAGGCTCTCGCTAAAGTAGTAAATTGCATTCTCTAGGTTACGAGACTTTTGTCCTAGGAAAGCACCTATTACATAGTCTGAAGCATCTGTATGAATGTGAAATGAAAAAGACCAGTCAGAGCCCCTAAGTATTGGTGCAGTTGTCAATAGTGACTTGAGCTATAGGAAGGATTTATCACAGTCTGTTGTCCAAAAAAATTTGACCTCTTTGGTAAACACAATATATAGAGGGCTCGCTATTTGACTAAAATTTTGGATAAACCTCCTATAGTAGCTAGCATGTCCTAGGAAAGACCTAACATCCTTCTTCTTTGTAGGGATAGGTAGTGTGATAATTACCTCTATTTTCATAGGGTCTACCTAGTTTCCAGCTTCAGAGATAAAATGTCCCATCACTATGCCTTCTTGCATCATCATGAAGCATTTCTCATTGTTGAGAGACAAGTTGTGTTCCTGATATCTGATTATTACTCTTTCCAAGTTCTTCAGGGATTCCTCAAAGGTGACACCAAATATAGCGAAGTTGTCCATGTATATTTCCATACAATCATGTGATATGTCAGCAAAAATCCTGATAACAGCTCTCTAGAAAGTAGTTGGTGCAATGCACAAGCCAAATGGTAATACATAATAAGCATATGTGCTATAGGGGAATATGAATGTGGTCTTCTCCTAATCTTCTGGAGCAATGTTGATCTAATTGTAACTGTTGTATCCATCCAGAAAAGAGAAGTACTTGTTACCAGCCAAAGTGTCCAGGACTTGATCAATAAATGGTAAAGGAAAATGATCCTTCTGGTGGCGTTATTCAATTCCCTATAATCCACACATATCTCTATTTTCCTCTCTTCTTAGGTAAAATGACCAAAGGTGATACCCACTTGCTGTCAGAGATTGGATAGATGAAACCAACATCTAGTAACTTTTGCAATTTAGTTTTAACTATTTCTCGCAAGGCTAGGTTTATCCTTCTTTGAGGCTGATGAAGTGGTAGGCTGCCATCATTAATGTAGATCCTATGGGTTCATAGGTTGGGGTTTAGACCAAGCATATCTTTGTAATCCCAAGAAAAGGCTTTCTCATGCTTATGCAAGAGTATGGTTAACAATGCCAATTGTGGTGGTGGCAACTTGTTGTTTATATAGAGATGGTGACCATGGGAAATTTCCAGAGTGGTTGTTAGCTCTACCATTGAAATTTTAGGTACTGGGCTTGTAGCTACTTCACATGGTATTAATTGACTAATTATCTTAGGACTTGCTGGAAAGACACAGTCCTCATAGGTAGATAGCTGCAAAATCAAACTTTTGGAAACATCCTTTGCTACTATACATTCATTGGTAAGAATAATCTATATTACATCATCTTCCTCTTGCATTTTCAGAAAAGATTGTCTGTGCAGCATCATGAGATGTGCAACGGAGTTGAGATCTTCTTCCTCATCCCCTAAATCTAGCCAAATAGGATCTCTCAAGTCTGGCTGGGGTTGGGAAGGAGGATACAGTGCTAGCTTCTTTATTTCCTAACCATTTAAAATTGTCATACTTCATGATCTGATACTAATTTTGGCATCATTGGTGGCTAACCAAGGTCTCCCTAGGATGTCTGGATAGCCAACAAAGTTTACTTTAGGTGATAAGATGAGAAAATCAGAAGGGTATTCCCATGAGTCCAAAGTGACTATTATATCCTCTATAAGACCATCTGGAGTGATAGTTGAACTATCAGAAAGTTGTAACATTGTTGGAGTTATTCTCAAGCCCTCTATACTTAGTCTATGCATTGTATCTTTGGTCATTACATTTATGGCTACTCCCAAATCCACTAAAGAATTTTTCACAGAGTGTCCATTTATTATCAAATCAACTATTGGGCTTCTAGGGTCTGAATACTTGGGTATAACTACCTTGTCCAACATGATATCCTCAAGTTTCCCTATGACATGAACTATTTGAGGGTCTTTCTTCTTCCTTCCAGGCTTTTTAAGGCATGCTTCCTTAATAGCTTTTCCATAGACAGGAATGTCTTTGATAGCTTGGAACAGAGGGATTTGGATGTGCATATTTTTTAGCTACTCAAGAATATCAAATGACATTTCTTCTTGGGATATAGGTTGTTCTATGGTGAGCCTATGTGGAAAAGGAGCATCAACTAAGGTTTTAACATCAATTTTGCTAGATTTATGAGTTGATTAGGTGATATTTTGTAGCATAGCCTCTGGAAGAGGTGTTGATGCTGCAGGAGTGTGTATGCAACTTCTGTGATAATAGGATGTTCGAGTGCAGGCAGAGTGGTACAAGACCTCAAATGGATATTAGATATCTCTAGTGCATAGGCAAGGTACTGTTGAGTATCCATGGTATACATTGGCTACTACTATTACTTATTATTGGGTTTAGGCTATGGATGAGCATGTAATTGGGTTGGCTTTGGATTAGGACTAGTGGTTGCAGGAGGTGGCATTATTGTAGGAGGAGGTACTGGAGGTGGTAACTATGGAAAAGAAGGATTTTAGTTAGGCCATTGTGGAGGCCCCCTCCATTGGTTATTTTACTGCCAATTTCCTTATGGTGGTTGCAATTGATTCTAAGGCTGAGGCCACTGGTTATTCTACTAGTTAGGCCACTGGTTATTCTAGGCAGGTTGAGAGTACTGAGAAGGATTCTAATAAATTTGGTTTTACCATTGATTATTGTAAAGATTTGAAAATTGTAATGGTTCCTGATTCATACCTTGTCTTGAAGCCCATGGTTGACATTGAGCAATGAAGAACACTTGATCATCATCTCCTTCTATCTTTATGTACTTGGTAGGAAAATGTTGATTCTCCAGGTTCACCACCATCTTGCATCCACAGTCTTTCTTTTGTTTACGATGATGAGGAAAGTACTCAGCTAACTATGATTCAACATCTGCATGATTCTTCTTGGCATTCATGGTGTCAAGATGTGTAGCAACATCATTAATGATGTCTTTCTTGAAATCTGCAAGCAAGTTAGATATCTTCATCTTGGAAATGCCTGAACTAATCCCTTTAGTGACTATGGACCAGTATCCTCTACCTTTCTTCATAGTTGATCTAGAGTAGTTGAGACAAATTTTATTGAGGTCATCCCAAGAAAATTGGGATATGTCCCCACCAGCCATGAGGTCCAGTTCTTCCAAACAAATGTCATTTACTCCTCTTAAGAAGACTAGTTTCTGTGAATCCTCAGCCAGCACGTGTTGGGGATTCTTTTGCATTGTGTATAAGAAACGTGAAACATAATCCTCCAAGGTTTCATCCTCCTTTTGTGACATTCTAAAAATTTCATCTCCCCTTGGGTCACTTCCCTTACAATACTCTTTGTATTTCTATAGAAATAGAGTCTGCATCTCATCCCAGGTGCCTGCTGCATTTGCTCCTAAGTGCATGAACCATCATAAGGATGACTTTTTCAGTGTTGCTAGAAATAGTTTGAGTTTGTGGGTATTGGTGTCATAGTCAAAGCTACGATAGAGGATGTCAAATTAAAACAAAAAGGTGTCAGGATCTTTGGTTATCAGGCCATAAAAATTTGGAAGTGCAGCAATGGGTATATTTTTGATATTAGCATTGTTTATAAGGCTTGGAAGAGGAAACAAGAAAGTAGGTTGTGCTATTATTGGAGGTATTGGGAATTGGAGTTGCTGTTGGAAAGGAATATTAGCTACAAGATTGTTAACAATAGGTGCATTTGGGTTGGAATTATTGAGAAAGTTGGCCAAGATTTCAGAAAAAGGCCGAAGAACACTTATATCAAAAGGCTCTGCTCTAGAGGAAGATGCTGTAGGAAACTCGAGACTTGTGTCAACAAAAGGTAACTCAACTTCTTCATTCAAATTTGTAGACTCTCCTAGAAGAAATCTGCCATATTTACCTTTTCTTCTTCCCCTTTGATGCATGCAAATGAATTCTTCACACTTGTGAAACAAATTTAGGACTAAAAACCACTATCTAAAAGCTAGCTAGAAATGAAAAAGATGACTTAGAAAGTTTCTTAGCTTGACACCATCCCCAGCAGCGGTGCCAAAAATGAAACACCTCACAATAGGTGCTTAGTAATCATGCCCAAAGCCTCTCTTAGGAATAGTTTATTCAATCTAAGGATTACTTCTCCCACCATCAGGTGCATTTATTTTGTCAACCAGGGATGTATACTTGAAATGGTATGACATAGTATGTGCACCAAGTCCCTTAAAGAGTCATTCTACCTATGCTGCAGGAAGGTAAAATGCATGAAAGGAATCTATAATAGAGCTGCAAGAAAGGAAACACACTTAATCCTTACTGAAATGAATACTACAAATTGTAAACAATACCTAAGCCTATTATTTCAACCTAGAGCATTCACTATAACTATCCTTGTAGGTGCTGCAGGAACATTCACAAAGTACAATGGTGTAGGAAGAAACTATAATCTTCTATCTAAAATGATGGGAATGCTAAAAGTAAATCTACTCTACTCTATTCTAATCCACCTCCCAAGTGGCCCCACTTGGTCAGCTTCTACTAATCTACTAACATAGAAGATAAACCAAAAGTCACTTCATTATATTTCAAGAATTGATTACATAAGAATTATACATAAAATTGGAAATGAACTTGCTGTGCAAGATGCAACAAAACAATGTATACCAAAAAATTTTGAACTTAAAAACTAACATTCAAATCCCTATAAATAGAGGATCGACACTTTATTCTAAAACATAAAAGAAAAGATCTGACTGAAATCATGCCAGAGAAGAAAAGGGAAACATAACAGCCCATGACATATGCAATGAAGTATAGGCGACCAAGTCAACATGATGATGAGCGTAGAGGGAATATAGTAGTGCTACATTCCTAAGTTTCTAGAACAATGGATCCTCATTTGTAGTAGTCGTGTCTTCTGGTGCCATGATGGTTACCCATTGCAGCTAGACTTCAACATCCTCTTTTAAATACTATCGACCACTCTCAAGCTGCTCCTACTTCATGGCAGGTTAGTTATCATGTAGAAATATGTTAGGATTGGATAAAACTGAGAGGGGGGGTGAATCAACATTATAGTACTTTATTAATTTCTTCAACCAATTAAATATTAATCATAAAATTGTTGTAAAGAAAAGAACATAAGAAAATGACACAATACTCATAACACCATATTTTGTTTTTGAGGAAACCCTGGCCAAGGAAAAATCTTTGTGGGGATGGTACCCACAAGCATGCACTAAAGTATAATGTCCCTGTAAGGAGACCTATCCTTGTTAGGAGTTGAATATTACATAGTACATTTTCTTGTTAGGGGAATACCAACCCTGTTTAAGGTTCACAACACCCTATTAGGGGCCAACTGAGCTTACATCTCTTACAATATATTTCAGGTTACAAAGTGTTCTCAGTCATGAACAAAAACAAGAAATGTTGGTGCTTAGATAGTTCTTTTATAGTTATTCAATAATATCTGCCATTCTCTGCTCTGCTATTTGCTCAAAAACTCATCCAACTATCCAAAAAACTCTCTTACAACACAATCACAATCTTTATCAAAAAGATCTTACATATATATCTCACAACTTTACAAAGTCGGCTCTCAGTATGAATATTACAAATATTACTATGTCGACCTTCAATACAAGATATATTTAATATAGTAAACATTAAATGCATAGTCGAAACTCTTGCATAGTCAACGTGGAGTTTATCAACAACCAAAATAAAACTTTGATTGTCTGGATTCCAAGCCATACTCCCTCAATCTTTGCTACTATCAAACTGCTTTGTTTAACTGTTCTGCTGCAGTATGTCTGTCTTCAATTTTGTCTAACTCAACATAGACTCAACCAAAACAAAATCAATCTTAGGTGGAGTTCATACATACCCCATATTTTCTTCCTCTAAGCTCTCTTGCCCTAAATCATCAATCTTTATCTTCGACACCCAAAACACTTATGTATCTTTGTTTATACTCTTAGTCAATTTTTGAATCACCAAAACTTATCTTTTGTGGAATCGGTCTAAAACCTAGATGTTTTTCCATAAGTGACAATCAAAAATTAAATCACATTTATAGAAAATTGATTACTTGCCAACAATCTCTCCCTTTGGTATTGATGGCAACACTTGTCAAAATAAATGAATAAGTGTTCCAACTTATCTGTCTCCTCTATAATCTTTCTTTTCCTTTTCTCTTTTCTTTTCTTCTCTATATAATATCTCTATATTTTTTTCTTCTCTTCTCCCGCTTTGACAACAATGAAAAAGGTGCATATATAACAAAAGGTTTAATTCTTTCTCACCAGTTTCAAAATATCTTGAAAGGAATCTTCCAAGATCTTCACTTCTATAGTCCATGTCTTGAACAAAATTTGGCTAATGTGAATTAAGCCATTCAGTGCAAATGATGTGGTCTTGGCTTCTTTCAAGTTCATCGGCAAATATTTATTAAGTGAATCTATCACTTTCTCCAAGTCTAAGAGATGGACCTCAAGTATTGATAACTTAGGAGTGATAAAGCTTTTCAGAAAATTGAACCTTGTCAATACTCTCCCTTTCTCATTATCCAGTACATCGAGTTTAGCCAAAATCCTTGTGACCTCTTTGTCTAGTTCTGTTGTGGATTGTGAATATGTTTCACAACCACCCATCATACTATTCAAAGTTGCCCTTTCTTTGGCAATAATGTCTTCTACATTATGAATATGCCTTATTGGATTCATGCAATAACTGAACAATTTTCTCCCATGTCCAATGTAGCTTCTTGCATTTGTTAAGCAATTCTTCACAATGCCTAAATCCCATGTTATAGATTTTCAGACTACCATTAGCTTCTTCTCAGAGTATGTCTTCTCTGCCTTTTCTTCTGCTATCTTCAGTAGGTTCTCATAGTGTCCATCAAATTCATCAAGTGTGATTCTCAGATTCTCAATGTCATCTTTATTCTAGAAAACAATAGGTGTTGGAAGCAATTTGTTTATAGTATCAATTTCTCTTGTGATTACTTTTGCCTTCTTGTCTCCTTTCTGTTCTGACCTTTCCTTTTCTTTATTCAAAGTAGTAAATGCCAATTTTACTAGCTCTACTTCATCCATGCTATCAACATTTACATCACTGCTTGCCAACAATGCAATGGATGATGTGTTTACCTCTTTCTTTTCATCCTCTTTCTGATCTATCTTCTTTTATTCTTCCTTCTACTCTTCTTCCTTCTTATGTTCCTCTTCCTTCTTCTATTCTTCCTCATCTACCACAGAAGTATCCATATTCCCTGAAAACGGGTCCTTCTAATCTTGAGATGTGTCAAGAGTTACTACTACACTAGAAATATAGAAATCTGATGATGTATCTTCTTCTCTATTCTCAGATGTCTCTATTTCCTTAGATCCCTCACCCACTCCCAATTGTGTGGGTGATGTGGTCTTAGGAGGTGAGGGCTTGCTAGAAGTAGTGCTCATTAGTATCTTCTCAAGTGCCTTCTGATTTTCCTCAGAGACTTCATCATATTTCCTTGCCATGATTTTCAATTGTCTCACCTTAGTCCTTAGTAGAGGTTTTAGTTCCTTGTATATTATGTCCCTTTCTTGGACTGATATCCCAGGAAACATGTTATCTATTTCTTGGTTTTTGATAGTATCATCTTCAATTTGTGCAACATGTTTTCTTATCTCCAATCTCCCATAAAGGTCTATGGGTATGCTTCCTTCATTTTCTAATAGTGTCTTCTTGAAAGTAAGTAGGTGCTCTATCACAATGTCTTCAATTTTAAGTTTGTCTACCTCTTCATACCTAATATAATATCTATCAATTGTAACCAACTTGCCTTGCTCTAATTCTCTCTTCTCTAGCATCTTTATGTCAGGTTTCCAAATGTTTTTTTCTACTTTCTTCTCTTCTCCTACTGTGCTCCTCTCTTTAGGTAATGTTTGCATGCTTTATCTTATTACTCTAGAAGTGACATTTTCAGTTTGAGATGTTTTCTATTGAGGAGGAGGTGGACTGTCTACCATGATTAACTCAGGAGTAGGAGGGGCTGTAGTACTTCCACTTGCAGTTCCAAGTGACATTTCTATCATCTTCTTCTTGACTTCTTTAAGTTCCTCCTCTTTCAATCTTGCTTTAACTCCGCAATCATGTACAAGATTTTCTATCTTTCTCTTCTTTAGACCTCTAGTATGTTCTTCTCTCACTTTTGCTGACTTTTCTTCATAAGTTCCCCATCTTTCCTCTGTTGTATCAATCTCTGATGCAAGGAAACATTCTACTTGCATGGTAAGCACTTTAGAACTCACTTCATAACCCATGGGATAACACCATTTCTTCTTGGGTATGAATTTCTTTCACTGAATTTTGAGTTTATCCTTCAATCGATCACACATGACCAATATAGAATAATCTGAACTTCTCTACTCTCTAATTTCCTTAGCTCTCTCTTCATCAAATGGTAAAGAGATAAGTCATTAAGTGGTTCTTTATACAAGTTAAGTTGTGAATTTTGCTTTGACTTAAAACTATCCAGTCAGTTGTTAGATCTTGTGAACAAACTATGTGTGTCGGCTAATGTTGTGCTCTTAGATATATACTTCATGATGTCATCCAAGCTTATACCCAAGCTCACATGAGCTCAATCCACAAATTTGGGGTAGGATATATTCTGTTGTCTGTATCCAATTCTCCCCCTAAGGCCATGATTGACCAATTAGGTCCATTCTATCTTTCTACCATCAGGGAAAGATCTAGTAGCCTCTACTAACTCTCCCTGAACTGATGTCTCACTAGTTTCTTTGATCTTCTATATCTTGCCACTATTTCTATCTTCTACCTTCTTGAAACAACTTTCAAAATCACTCTTCACATCTGCAATACTCTTACCAATATCATTTCCATTCTTCTGTGAATTTATAGGAGGTGGTACTCTTCTATTTTTTGATCCATTATACCTGCAAAATTTTGGTACATATTGCATTTGTAACATATAGGAGGTCTTCTTTCCTGATTGACTTGCAACTTACAGTATTTCACAATGTGTCCAATTTTATTACATTTGTAGCATGTATTTTTCACTATAGGTTCTCTTCCATTGTCTTGTCTATATCCTGATTGATTAGGTTTTCTGCATTCTGATTTCTTGTGCCCATATCCATTATAGTTAAAACAATAACCGGAAATAGCTCTAAAAGGGGCATTAGTTCTACAGTCTCTCTTCATGTGTCAAAATCTATTGCAGCCAAAGCATCTACCTCTGAAGGGTCTGATATGTTCTTTAGGCTCTTCAATAGAAGGTTTCTCAGCATCAATCTTCTCATTTGATTTCTCTTCCTTATTCTTTGAACATTCAGCTTCATTGAATCCAATACTAGTCACATCACCCTTAGGTTCTATTTGTCTCTCTATTCATAAATCAAATCACTGTTGGTGTGAAGTTTCTCAATGTGATTGTTTTCTTCAACAAGTTTACCTTTTATAATTTGATTGTATTTTGCCATTTCTAGATACTTGTTCTTGTAGTTTTCAGCTTCTTTCTTCATTTGATCTAATGCACTATTCAAATTTTCTTCAACTTTCTTCTTTGCATCCTTCTGTACCTATATTTCTTTAGCCATAGTCTCATTTTCAATTTTTAGAGTTTCATTCTCTTCTTTTAGTTGCTTCACTTTATTTGAGCTATCTTCATATGAATCCTCTTTTATCTAAACCACAAGATCCTATCTTTGATTTTCGGAAAGCTCAAGTTGATCTTTGAGTTTATTTATGAATTTCTTATCTCTTTGCATCTTGAATCTCAATTCTCCATTCTCTGATTTTTCTTTATCAAGGTCTTCAAGTGTAGCATCAAAGTTTTCTTGCAAGCTATCCAAATCCATTCTGATCTCCCTCAAGCTGTTAGACTTTCTCTCCAAGGGCCAAAATCTCTGATACCAATTGTTAGGATTGGATAATACTGAGAGGGGGGGGGGTGAATCAGTATTATAATACTTTATTAATTTCTTCAATCAATTAAATATTAACCATAAACTTGCTATAAAGAAAAGAACATAAGAAAATGACACAATACTCATAACACCATATTTTGTTTTCGAGGAAACCCTGGCTGAGGGATAAAACTGGTGGGGATGGTACCCACAAGCATGCACAAAAGTATAATTTTCCTATAAGGATACCTAGCCATCTTAGGAGTGGAATATTGTTAGAATAAATTTAGAATAACTGGGAGGGGGGGGTGAATCAGTTATCCTCAGGTCTAGATGTGCCCATTGAAACTTTATACCAATTTGAACAATTCAGATTTGCTTGGAAACAATAATATATGTCAACAACTTAAACATGCATTTTACTGTTCATATGTAATTAGCTTGCAAAAACTTAACAGTAAAACAAACCATAAACATTCACACAAGTTGACACAAGTATTTAACATGGAAACCCAATTTGGGAAAAATCACTAGTAACATGCTACCAATTTTTCACTCTTTTGAAGTGAGCTCTGTTAGGATCCAACCCTGTTAAAGGTTACAAAACACATTACTAAATGTGACCTGGTTAAAGGATTTAATCACACTATTAGGAGTGGCCTTGTTAGAGGACTTAGAACATTCCACTTGAATGTCACCTTGCTCAAAGGATTTATACAATGACTATTAGGTCAACCTTGTTAAAGGATTTTAACTGATACAATGGTTAGAAAGTAATCAACAGTTGTGATCTGATACATACAACTTACTTTGAAAATCTAGATCTGATTTCAACTCTAATGCTAAGTTACTAAGTGGCCTCCCTTCTCATACCAAACTCTAGATCTGTTTGGAAATCTGTCAAGCAATCACTCATGCAATTCTCTGCTTACCTCTTCATCTAGGTCAGATAAATATTTTTTTCTTAATCAAGATTGTAGATCTTAGGTTGGGTTAGATCCAATAGATCATCCCATCATTACATTACCATTTACTTCTCCAAAGTAGTCTTTAATTAAATCTTGAGTCCATGCATTAATTGTGGTTACCCATGCATTAAATAACGTGGATCAATCTTTAATTATCTTTACATATCCCAATAAAATCAATTATGTCAGCCAAAGATCTTAAATCTCATCATTAATCAAAATACTGGTGCTTGGCCACCATTGTGTTCTCACTTGGCCAACACTGAACTTGCTTGGCAATTTCACTGGTGTTGGTTGTATTTCGTGTTTCGCCCTGTTCCTTGTCTTGTTCTCTCAGGTTTCTGGGTTTCGTGCTAATTCCATGTCAAAATCCTAAAAAACCTTGTAAAATCCTAAACCCTAAGGCCTAATGTTG
>MU223176.1:286030-335531 GCA_018584345.1 Thuja plicata | reverse complement strand
TTTTAATTAAATAAAAATGATCAAACCTTAGGAAATATTGAAATAATTGAATAATTGAATTAATTACAATTTGATCAAGAAAATTGATTTGAATTGAAAATGTTCCAAAGCATTGATTCAAAAAATTTGATAAATTGGTAAAATGATAAATGGAGCCCACAGTCTAGGCGACCATTTTAGGGTGCATACAATACCTTTCATAACGCATTGGCCATTTTAGCAATGGGCCTTTGACTTGGTTGGACAAATATATCCCAACTCCTCAAATGGACACAAGTTCATCATTACGACCACTAATTATTTCACAAAGTGGGTTGAGGCCATGCCGCTAATCAAAGCCACTGGCAAACAGGTGGCTATGTTCATTCTGAACTACATTATTTGTAGATATGGGATACCCTCTTCAATTGTAACAGACAATGGGGGCTAATTTAAAAATCAAGACATTGATAACCTTTGTGAACAGTTCCATATCACTCAACATTTCTCCTTAGTATATTACCCTCAAGGTAACGGATAGGCTGAGGCATCAAACAAAAATATTCTCAAGATTCTACATAGAACTATGAGTAATTCTGGTAGACTGGCATCTACAACTAAATATGGCACTATGGGCCTATAGGAAAAGCATCAAAACACCAACTGGAGCCATGCCATTTTCTCTAGTCTATGGCACTAAGGCAGTACTACCCATTGAGGTTGAAATCCCATCTTTGCAGATATCTTTATAAGGTCTTGTTACTGATGAGCAATATTTCATAGATAGGGTGAATTATTTAGACCTACTGGATGAGCGCAGACAATAGGCATTCGATCACCTCAAAGTGTATCAAGCACGTATGTCCAAAGGTTACAATAAAAAGGTCAAATAACACAAATTTGAAGTAGGAGATCTCGTCCTCAAAGAGAATCCTAAGAACCAGCCTAACAGAGAGCATAAGGGAAAATTTGAACCTAACTGGCTGGGACCCTATCTTATCACTACTACTTTTGGGACTAGAGCTTATTAACTAGCTACACCTGAGGGAGACGTTCTTCTAGATCCTATCAACACTCTACATTTGAAGCGATTCTATGCTTGATGTTTGGTTAGAAGAACCTGTACAACAAACAGGTCTTGCAAAATACCAAAAACATTCAGAAAATTGATCCTAAAGAAATCCCCAAAACAATGGAAAAAGGTCCTACAGAAAGGGTATCCTTGGTGAAAACCTGGCAAATGGGTGCCTTGATACTACAAAAACATTCAAACAAGCAAAAATAGAAAAAAAATTGAAAAAGAGAAAAGTGCCTTGATGAGCACCTGGTAAAATAGGCATCTTCGTAGCAAAAAGAAAGAAAAGAATCTTGCCAAGTGGTGAAAACCTGGCAATCAGGCATCACTTGTATTTGTGCTCCATCTATCAAAGCACTACTAATACTAGGCCTTCATAATTTTACATGTGCTCATATGCTGACTTCATTTTCCTACATGGCTATCTTATCCTTGCTTGGGATTTGTCTACATTTACATCTTAGGAATAAGTCATTCTGGACTGGGGGTATCTATGCTAGTATGGTAGGTTATGGTTGCTAGGTTTCTCTAATATAGTTTTCCTCACGAATACGATGTTTCTTGATACATGCAAGATGATGTCACTTTTCAAAACCAGGGTGTCTTTTCAAACATCCCATATCCAGACATGACATTTACAATAATGGAGTTCCTACAAAGCTATATTGGATCACAAACATGAACGGATTATCCTATCAATGCACAGACATGAAAACACCATATTTCTTATATTCCAAATTTTTGATTGATGAATCTCTAATGTGTTTGACATATGAATGAACAAGTACTACTTAAACACACAGTGTGATATTGGTTTGATTATGATTCTTTCATGTTCTGATGATGTTTTCAACTAGGGGCATCTAAGTAATTATAAATTTTATATGATTGATTTATAATTGATGATTTATTATGTCTTCTTAGTTACTCAATGACGTCTGTGCAAAGACAAAGAGTGACAAGGATAGGGGGCATAATGTTTTCTTGGTTTTCTGCGTATGGTGATTGTTCTAAATGATCCTATAAATTTCACCTAACTTGGATGTTTATGGTAAGAGCTGCCACTATGAGTGGATAGCCGCATATATCTCGATCTTTGTTATGTGTAAATTATGGTGAGGTTGAAATAATTTCCTTGTCTATTTTCTGATCCAAATTCTCACTAAGGTATATGAATCATAATGTACCCAAAGATATGAATTTTCAAGGTCATTGCGGGTCCAATATCTTGCCTTAATCAGAATCTGGTATATTAAAAGCAAGGTGACTATTTTGTTATCCTGGATTCTATGCCTTGATGCCTAAGTCTATTTCCAATATTTCAATAAATAAGTATTTATACTTTCATAATATCAGTAGGTATTAGTGATGGTTGTACTATCAAGTGGTATCCATTCCAAAAAAAAAAGAGTGCCCAATGATGATAAAAATGTTACAATATTTACTAATCAGTGACAAGTCCTAAGAGTCTGCATATAGTTGCATTTAGAGATTGCATGATACATTTATAAAGACAGTAAACACATAAAGACTTTTTATGCTCAAAAATGATTTCTATCTTCTTCTAAGAAACCAAGTTAATTAAATCATCCATATTACTTCTATATATGTCATTGCACATTCATAGCATACATTTTGCAATCATAAAAAGAAGCAATGGGAAAATACAAAAATAAAGCATCCATGTATGGCATTTTTTACTTTTACATCCTAAAGTGCATCCATACATCTATATTGCATGAAAGGAAAATAAAAAGAAACATACATTTAAATTTTCACATGCGTATCATTTAAAACATATTTATATCAGTAATCAAAACAAAAATAATGTCTAAATCTAACTCATCAAGAGACCAAGATATCATCACATGCGCAAAATACATCTACCACATCTATCAAAGCAAAGGGAACTCATGAAACATGTCAGAATTAGGAAGCTGCATCAGATATCTATATCACACCATGGTACATATCAAAATATGGAACAATATGCATAAAGCTATCAGAGTATCAGTGAGGCCGAATGAATCAGATATACATGTATGAATGTCATATACAAAAGAAGAATCTCAACAGGATCCAGATATACAAATGTAATATTAAGATACACATGTCATAAAGATGGTACACAATATCAACTCTTCCCCACCCCCTCTCCCTAATTAGAAGGAGGAGGAGGAGGTGGTACAAAAGGAGCTATTGGAGGTGGCATGGCCCCCTCTGACTGCTGAGCAATCATGAAAAGGAAGGTGCTCTCTAACCCTCTGGCACTTCTGCATGAGAAAGGGCATAATAATAAGTGGCCCTCTACCCCTGATGAACTATCATCCAGGCATGTGCATCTCTCTCCACTCTGAGCATCTCGCCCTGTCTACCTCTCTCTGCTCTTAGCCACTCAAGCTTTGTATCCCTATCTGCTAGTAAGGCATCTGCAGTGGTGACCCGAGCCTCTAATGCAATAATCCTAGCTTGGAGCTGCTCTCTCTCCTACTCACATCTAGAAACAGGATCTTCGCCTCTACCTGTATCCTGACCCTGACACCTATCCTGTCTTCTATCCTGAGGTCTATCCTGTGACCTCTATTGTCTCTATCTCTACTGATCCCTAGTAAGGAGTGGACCAAGATCTCTCTGCGAAGCTATAAATCTAAACCTCTGGCACCTCCCACTACCACTAGAACCACCTGTATCGATAGCCTCACCACCACCACCCCTATCATCTCCACCGTCATCCTCATCAGGAGGTGGAGACCAACCATCTCTTCCATCTCTCCCTCCATCTTGACCTTCATGCCTACTCGGGCCCTATCTCTCTGTGCTCCTCCTCTCCCCCTGGTTGGGCAATCCTAAGGATCATAATCCAAAGTCTCCTCTATATGAGGAACAATCTCCTCTGGTACTGTAAAATGAGGAAATGGGTATTGAAGAATCTCCGCCACATATCCATCCGAGACACCTACATCAAGGAAGAGATCCTAGTCTACTCCCACCATATCCTAAATCTCCTGATGCACTATCTCATAAGCCAACTGAGCACCCCACAATGATGCCTCATCCTGGACCCGTTCATACACAGTGATATCTTGTATCCTACCCTGATGACGACCATACTATCTCAACACCTAGGTATGGATGAACCACTCTATGACATATTTGGTCTTCCCAATAAGATATCGTCTCTGGAATAAAAAGGGTACCTACTATGCATCTAAGGTCCACTCCTTGCAATCTAAATATGGTCGCCAAATGACCTCAGTCATATCATCGAACAAATGACGCCAGTACTCAACCTTTCCTAGATGGGGCTACTGAATGAGACCTACATACATATAAACATAAGCCTGCTCTAGTGCCCTCTATCTATCTACAATCGGCTGTGTCACAGGGATGTGCTCCCATGCCCAGATCTAAAGAATAAGAATGTCCACGGTCATGCTCCACATATAATGGTAAACTATCCCATGAAGCTCTCGGTACATATGGGCTAAAATGCAACTACCCCATGCAAATCTTCATCAGTGGGTCACCATCTGCTCTATCATATCTACCCAACCAACCATGAATCCATGTTGACCCCTGTCTAGCATCAGGATGTTGCCTACCAGACCTGCTAAGTACACTGATAAATGATCATAATGATCGACCATATAGTCCCAAGAAAAATATCTTTGGTCGATGGTGTCATCCTGAAAATATCTACGTGCAAAACCAATCGCGACGGCCACTGTCGACTCAAATCACACCTCATGACCAATCATCGGTACCCAAAGTATCTGCCAGACATCCGCAGGAGTCACTGTGATCTCACCAGTTGAAAAATGAAAGGTGTTGTGCTCTGAGTGCCATCTCTCTGCAAGAGCAGCCAACAACCCTCAGTTTACCCCTATCTTAGGTAAACCCATCAAAGAGCGCAATCCACATCGGATCATGGTAGTCTGCTCATTATCTGAAAGCAGTTCAGACAATGCAAGCACACAACCTAGGTAAGTGCCACGAAATGCGACTACCTCAAACTGTGTCTGTTTTGACAAAAATGATAATACATCAGTATCCTATCTACAACAAAGGGGCAGGCTACTCATCTGCTAAGTAATTCAAAGTTTGCAGCATGCAAATAGGTTCAAAATATTAAATTTCTAAGTCTCCTAACCAGATGCGATTTTACACCAGAAGGGTGTGATCCATTTTACCAGATAAGACCCTGGAAATACAGGATGCAATGGAATTTACAGGGTGTAATCCCCAAAATATAGGATGCGACCCTAAATATAGGGTACAAGCCTAAACTGATAGGGTATGACATAATGATGACTTTCAACCCAAAAACAAGACAAAAATAACACAAACAGATGCGATCCTGAGTATCCTGGATGTGACGCAGGAATCCAAAAAAATTGGATGTGAGCTAGGAAAAACTAGATGCGACACGGGTTCTGCAGGTTGTGATCCAAAATCCCAAATGCGATTCAAAATTCAACTGACTATAAAACCCACAAAAATGCATGAAATTGAAATTTGCAAAATTCATGAGGTAGTTTCGAGCACTTACCGGCAGTGGATAGTCGGCTGGGCTCTGATGTTGCCAACTCATCTTGAAATGATGCTTCCTCATAGGGACTACCATCTTCTCTATAGAGCTCTCTGAATTACTATAGAGGAAAGTGAAAATGAATAGTGAAATGGTAAATTTTGAGGCTTATATTGGTCTTTTGAGTCATTTAGGAGTTCCTAAACTCCTCCCAGACAACTACAACTACATTTCTGTTCTCTTTTTGATCAATTGAGAACCAAATCAAAGGTACCTATGATGTTTTCAGCAGCATAGTACCATTTTTATGATACTTCAACACATGCAGATTTGCTTCATTTGTTCCAAGAATCTGTCAAAATGCACATTTTTTTAAAAATCTTGGTCTGACATCATTTCATCAATCTCACCACTCACATTTTCATGTAATTAACTTGGTAATTGTGTGTTTATTTTTAAATACACCATCTTTTCCCACTTCTTCCATTCCATTCTTTCTTGCCCTAACCGCTTCCTGCAAGTGATACATCATTTCAAACTGAGGGATTTTATTCTTTTCCTTCGATTTTGTTCTCGAGGGGGCATGATCACACTATCATCAATTAATTTTTTTTTCGAAACAACATAAAATGAATTCATTATCAAACAAACTAGGGGCATAATAGTTTCCTTGACTAAAGTCAGAACTGTTAGATAGAAAGCTTTGGTTCTCATAAGCCGGATATCTTGTGTTTCCTCATTTTTAAAAGATTCTTATTAAGCTCCTGGCAGCTTCATACTGACTTTTTGGATGACAACCAAGTTCATAATCAGTATTATCAATCTTTGGATGACAACTAAGTTCAAAATCAATTTCTATCAGTTTAGTTCGATCAAGTGCGAGACTGATCTCATCAACATTTCGTTCGACAGCCAAGAATGGAATTCTCAATCTTTTTGAAGCCAAAATTGAAAACTTTCTTTGAATCAATGTGCTGCTTGCACATCAATTCAAAGAGGGGCAAATGTAACCACCTGAATCTAGTTTGTTCTGACTATAGACCCTATTTTCCCTAAGTGTGATCATACCCCCAATTATGTCATGACAATGTTACTTTGGCATAATTCATTTTTAAATCAAATTTAATGTCCTAGGTGATTTTTATCACTGAATTAAATTAACTATTATAGCCATACAATTCAAATCAATTCAAACCATTTAAATCAAATTAAAATCAAACATGGCTATAGTATTTAATTATAAGGAAATTAAATAAATCCCTAAATAAATTATCCACTTGCAATTAAACTATTCCCCTAGCCTATTTAATTTAATTAAAATGACTATAGTCCCCTAATTATTAAAAAGAAATAAAATGCTTAAATAATTAAGTTCCTATATTTTAAATGAATTTAATAAGTTTAATTCATTTCATTTATATTCCCTTAAACCCCAACCTAACCTATCTCAACCACTTCTACCCTGGGTTCTAGCCCATCTCAACCTATTCCCCCATGCTAATCTAATCCTTATTCTAATTCTACCCTAACCCACCTCCTAATGTTGTCACATTCCATTAAGGAATGATTAACAACTCAACCCACTTGAGAAAGTCAACTTTCTCAAGCATGACTTTCCTAAGGGACCAACTTGCCAAGTTGAGTCTTACACTCCCCCATGCCTCTTAAATGAAATCCATTAATGACCCATTAATAGATATTCCCTCTTTCCCATCCCTCATTAATTCCCAAGGAATTAATGGTTCTTGCATCTCATTGATGACCTTAGAGGCTTCATTAATGAACCTTGTCCCCCTCTCTCTCCTCATTCTTCTATAAATAGAAGCCATTTTTGAGAGCAAATAAGCCTTCATCTCATATTGTAAATGCATTGTTATGCTATTGGAATAAACTTAAACTCATATTTCATTTCATAGTTTATGCCTATGCATTGTTATTATCTCCATTCTTAGAGCTAGAATGCATGTTTTCTCATCGTTTAGCTTGTTTTAAACTTAAATCTTTCATGCTAAGTCGTATATGTCACTGATAGTAGCATAATTTGAGGGCTATTATGTTACTAATCACACTCTTCTTAGTTAGAAAGCAATAGGTCAATATTAGTTGGTTTTACATGCTTATCTAACCTCTTTTTGAACTAATGCAATGATCTATTGAAGTGTTGTGTTGCAGATAAAAACTGCACAAATATACACACAAGTTGATTTTCGTCCAACTTGAGAAACCAACTTTTGGAAGGGTCACATGGTCAGCCAGAGACTATCCTAGGGTTAAAATGGCCCTTATCTATTGGTATAACAAGTGGGCTACTTAAAAATGACCCCAACATACCCCTAGGCACTTTCTAACCCCTCCAAAAATCCACTATAAGAGTACTTACGAAATTCCATTGAATTGACCACACCCCCATCTCCCAAACTAAGGTATGCATATGAGGATTCACTAATGTACTTACCTAGGCAGGTGGGAAACCATTCCCAAGTTGACATGTCATGGTCTTAAGTACAAATCACAAGTGTCAAATGACACACACAACATTTACACATCACTAGACCATGTCATATCCACTTGGGCATTATCACAAGAAAATAAGAAAATACATTTAAGGAATACATTCTCACAATCAACCATATACATTTACAAATTAAATTATGATACAACGAGGTCTTGTCTCTCATTAGACACAAACTTGGCTTAAACTGAGTTCACATATACTTATGTTTGGTTCCCCGAATAAAATACCATGGTCTCATACCTGCACACTCAATTCAAGTATCAGTAGTCCGAGAAGATAAATATTCATCATAAAGAAATAAGCAATATTCGAAACTCAAGGGATCATCAACATACTAAGTTTATTACTTAAGATCACAATAAATACTAATTTCATTAAAGCATATATGTAAGGTAAGGTTTACATTGCATGAAATCTAAATTTAATATCCATTTCTAATAATTCTCCAATCATCAATAACCCATAACATAATCATAATGTTTTTCCAAATCAATTGTCTCAAAATAAATGTCCATAATAGAAACATAATATAGTCCATAAAGTGCATCATAAAGTATCATGTATCCAACATGCAAAATGATCAATCCACGACATAAAGCATAAAATCCACAAGGTCCATAGTGCATCAAAATGTAAAGTATCATAAGCTTAATCTATCATAAGCAGAAAAACTGGAAAACTATGATGGGGTTTGGGGTGAGGCCTTACATCCTCCCCCCTAGGCTTGAAATTCCTCTTGGAGTTCATCAAAAAGATGGGGATACTGAGCTTTCATCTACACTGTATCCTCCCATGAAGCTGTAACCTCATCATAGCAATCCCACTGAACCCTAACCTGGTCCAGCTCTCAGCCTCGTAGGCCCAGCGTCCAGCGTGCCAAAATACAAATAGGCTCCAATGATAGCTGCCCATCTGAATCCACCTATAAGGCATCCCAATCTATCACATGAGACTCATCATAAATATATTTTATAAAAATAGAAACATGAAACACATCATGGATGTGTGACAGGCTAGGTGGCAAGGCTATATGGTAGGCAACTAGTCCTATCCTCTCCAATATCTCAAATTGTCCCACAAATCAAGGTGCAGGATTAGAGATTTTTCTGAAATGGATTGGACTCTTATGAGGTTTCACTCTCAAGAAGACCCTATCTCCGACCATGTAAACCTAATCTATCCCCTTTGCATCGACATACTTCTTCTGTCGATCTTGTGCCTCTAGTAGATGCTGCCTATTCAAGGCTACCTACTACTCCATCTCTATAACTAACTGCGGTCCAATGGTAACTCTGTCCTCAATCCTATCCCAACTCAAAGGTGTCCTACAAGGTCTACCATACAGGGCCTAATATGGTGGCATACCCAAGGATGAATGATGCCTATTATTATAGGCAAACTCTACTAAATGTAGATACTTCTCCCACTTGACCTGATGGTCCATAATGTACATATGGAGCATATCCTCGAGTACTTGATTTACCCTCTCTATTTGACCATTTGTCTTTGGGTGATAATCTATGCTAAAATTGAGACTGGTGCTCAAAGCTATTTGTAATTCTCTCCAAAAAGTTGATGTGAAGAGAGAATCCCTATCAAAAATGATCTTTTGAGGAATGCCATGTAGTCTTACAATATCTCTCAAGAAAACCTATGCCACTACTAGAGCTGTAAGAGTGGTATGGATGGGTGAGAAGTGGGAAACTTTGGTCAACTTTTCAACAGTCACCAAGATAGCATCATGGCGTCGAGATGAAATAGGGAGACCAACAATGAAATCCATGGATATAACATCCCACTTCCACATAGGTACTTCATGAGGCTGAAGGAGCCCTCCAGGATGACCATGCTCTGCCTTAACCTTCTAGCATTCAAGGCATCAGGCTACTAGCTCTATAATATGATGCCTCATTCCCGGCCAATGATAGAGCTATCTCAAATCAACATGCATCTTCTTAACTCTAGGATGGGCTATATAAGGGGCTCTATGAGACTCTAGCATAATGGTATTATGCAAATCCCTGGAAGAAGGTAAATAGATGCATCCTTTGTGATGTAATAGTCCATAGGACTCCAAGTAATACTCTAAGAATCTCCCCACAAGGGGTCTCTAAGAGCGGATCAACTGAAAAACCTCTACATACAACTCATCCTCCCACAAATGATTTAGTATATAATCTCTCAAATCTGTACTAGTGATCATGGATGATAACTCGTGTCACCTCCTACTCAAGGCATCATCGACCACATTCTCCTTCTCTTTGATATAATGGACATCAAAGTCATACTCACATAAGAACTCCATCCACCTCCTCTGCCTAGCATTAAGGTTCAACTGAGTGAATATATACTGCAAACTCTGATGGTCTGAATGAAGCTCAAATCGATGTACTAAGAGGAAGTGTTGCCATATTACTAATGCATGCACCACTACTGCAAGCTCAAGGTCATGGGTAGGGTAATTGAGCTCACGAGTCTTAAGTTTCCTAGACTCATATGCTATAGCTCACCCATCCTGCATAAGTACTGCCCCCAAACCATCTAAGGACGCATCCGTGTAGACCAAAAAGTACGCTATAGGCTCTAGCACTACTAAAATAGGTGCACTAGTAAGTGCTTTCTTGAGTTCCTTAAAGGCCCTCTCTCACTTCTTGGTCCATTCAAATTTCTTTCCCTTTCACTGAAGGGATGTGATAGGATGAGCCACTCTAGAGAAACCCTTAACAAATCGCCTGTAGTATCCTGCAAAACCCATGAAACTCCTAACCTTGGTCATAGTAGTAGGTGCTGGCCAATTCATAATGGCATCAATCTTAGATGGGTCCACTGAGATCCCATCACCTGATATAACATGACCTAGATATCTGACCTCTGATCTGAAAAAGGCACATTTTGACACATTTCCAAACAACTGATTATCCCTCAAACACTGTAATACCTGCCTCAAGTGCTCCTCATGTTCCTTCTCAATACAAGAATATATCAATATGTCATCAAGGAATACAACCACAAATCTATCAAGGAAAGTGTAGAATACCCCATTCATGAGGCTCATGAATACAACAGGGGCATTTGTAAGACCAAAAGGTACAATAGTGAACTCATAATGTCCGTATCTAGTCTGAAAAGTTGTCTTGTGGATATCACTTTCCATGATTCTCAACTGATGGTACCCTAATTTAAGATCTATCTTGGAGAACACACGAGCACCCTATAACTGATCGAACAAGTCATCAATCCTAGGTAGTGGGTATTGATTATTAAGGGTTAACTTGTTCAACTGCATGTATTCCATACACAATCTAAGTGATCCATGCTTCTTTTTTACAAAGATAACTAGTGCACCCCAAGGAGAGACACTAGGTCGTATGTGCCCCTTCTCAAGGAGCTCCTCTAGCTGAATCTTGAGCTCATTAGGAGACATCCTGTATGGTGCTCTAGATACCAGTGCAACACCTGGCACAAGGTCTATATGGAAATCAACTACTCTATGGGGAGGCATACTGGGTAATTATGAAGCAAACACATACACGAATTCCTGTAACATAGGATGATCATCAAGAGAGGTTTCCTTTTCTGCTTCTTCTTCCCTATCACTGATAGTGATGGAAAATAACTGGCACCCTTTTCTCATGCATCGCTTAAGCTGCATAGTGGAAATCATACGAATGGATACCTCCCTCTGAACCCATGGAATAACTATAGCATTACCATCATCATCTAAACATTCTACCTTCTTTTGCTGACAATCTAACTTGGCCCTGTGGGCATAAAGCCAATCCATGCCAAGTACTATACCATAGGATCCAAGAGGTGTGATACGTAGATCTTCTATAGTAGTCATGGTACCAATCTGAATTAGGAAATCCTTAACTAAGGAAGTGACGGGTACTCTAGAACCTAAGGCTAACTCTACCTCCCAACGAACTTCTTGTCTAGCTGCCACTAGCTCGCAATGCTCCATGACCAATGGAGAAACAAAAGAATCTATAGCACCTGAATCAAATAGAATAGTAACTCTGTTACCTCCAATCATACCTATAGCCTCAATCATAGTAGCTTGATGTTCTGCCTAGCGATTGTCAACCGCTGCAAAAACTCTATGGGATCTACCCATATCACCAATAGTGGGCTCTGATGCTGCAGTGTGTTGACCACTCCCTTGAGGGTAGTCCCTAGCCAAGTGCCTCATGGCACCACAAGAGTAGCATGGTCCTCGAGTATGAAATTGGGTACCCTGGGGTCTAAAGAATTGTGAGCCCCCTGTCCTACTAGAACCACTATAACCACCCCTGGAGGGCTGCTGAGTCCTAGCTGGGGGTGTAGATGATGCTTGTGACCTCTAGTCCATACTAGGAGCATGTGACTGCCATTGTTTGGGCTTGTAGCCCTGATGCCCCTGAGGAGCCCTCTATCTCTATCCCTGATGTGACTGCTGTTGAGGTGGAGGGGGTTTGTAGGACCCTGATGAATGCCTGTTATTGTTATGATTATTTCTATTACCCTTCCAATGTGTTTTCTGATACCCTGAATTTTGTGGTATGGTGTTTTAGTTTTGAGACCGATCTTGTGCATACTATCCCCTACCCTAAATTTCCTCAGCAATCAAGGCCTTTTCCATGGCCTCTCAAAGGTTCCCTGGTGCTTCCATGCACACTGAGCCAGATATAGATGCATTCAATCCTCTTACAAATCAGTTGACCTTGATCTTCTCATCTCTCATGTAATCTATATAAGGTAGAAGTTCCAGGAACTTACACTCATACTGTGTGATGGCAAGTCCTCTCTACTGAAGATCATTAAACTCATCTATCTGTCATTGCCTATAGTTCTCAGATAGGTAATGGTCTCTGAGTCTCTCTAAAAAGGTGCTCCAAGTGAGGGTATCCATAGCTAGATTACCCTTTAACTCTTTTGTCCTCAACCAAATAGCTGTTGATCCTCTCAAAAAGTGGATAGAAAAGCGTGCCCTCATATTTCTCCCATAAGGGCGCAATCCAAAACACCTCTCAAGGCTCAAAAGAAAAGCCTCAGCCTCACTCCCACCCGTGGCTCCTAAAAATGGTGGTGGGTTAAGGCGTATAAGTTCCCTAATGTGGTCCCCTGTGTCACGGGGTATCCTCTCATAAGCTGGGACAACTACCTGTAGAGGTGGTGTGTGTACTAAATCACCCTCGTGGTCATCCTGGTCCTCCACAATCCTAGGTGGGGGAGTCCTACTACACTCACGCGCTGCACCCCCAAGTCCTACTTGCTGATTATCCTGTGGTATCCTGTCCAAAATGATTCCAACTAGATTCTGAAGGGCATTTAATACATCCTGGTTGGGGTTGGGGGGTTGTTTGGGAGGAGGTCTCTATTCCTCTCTAGCACCCCCTACATCTTGTTCTACCTGAACTCGTGTCACAGGGACACATTTACGGCCTCGTCCATGGGTGTGAGCTTGCCGCATTACCGGAGGCATCCTACACACATATGATAATGGTGTAAGTTGAAAGTAGTGTCATAATATGAAAAGAGTGTGTTAAAAGTTGTTGCGATTATTTCTACTAAGTTTGATCTTGTTTTGAAAATGTTGAAATAAGGTGTTTTAAAGTTTTGTGAAACATAGTGGGTTTAAGGTTCCAGTGTTGAAACGTGGGTGTAGAAATCTACAAGTCTCATTTAAATACATGGATGTAGTTGTATATACAAATATTAAAAAAAAATTGTTGTGTGTAAAAACTTAATGTGTTTGAAAACTCATTATTATAAAGAAATATATATATATATATATATATTAAACAAACTAAAATTATCAAAAAAACAAAACAAATAAAAAAAAAATTTCATTAAATTTTTTTTTTGTTTTTCCCTGTGAAAAGGGTTTTCCGGGCTCATTGGCCATGGGCCTCTCTTGGCTAAGGAGAGGGTGGGGATGATAGGAAACCATGTCCCATGCTGTGGCTGAAGCCACAATGCACAGCCATAGCCATGGTTATGTCCATGCCATAGCGTGGGAGAGGAGCGACTTGTCTCCCCCAAAACCCTCCCAGCACTGCCTTAAGAAATGGTACTTACAAAAAAATAAATAAGAAATCTGTGTTTTTCGAGCAGTCTGCACACCAAAAAAATAAAAGGAGAGACTTCCTTAGGGTTTGGGGGAGGAGAGAAGGAAAGAAAGAGATGTTTAGGTTGTTTTTCAACCTTCTTACTTTTTTCCCTAACCCTAATTTTGAATTAGGGTTAGAGGTATTCAAAAGAGTTGACCTTCTTTTTGAAGGAGATGTATTTTTGTGAGGATGATATAAATTTTGGTTTAGTAGGAAATTTCATATCCTTTCTTTGGTTTTTAAAATTAAAGTTCTAATTTGAGATTTACCAATAGTATAATGGGACTCCTTTGGGATGAATTAGGAAGATAATGTTAATTAGTTAAATGAACTGGATTTCTTTTAGGGCTAACAATTATCATGTAATGATTTCATGGGGTTAATAACATTTTATAATAGTAGATAATATGTGGTGTTGATAATCAAACTTATTAAGTTATTGATTTACATTCCCATAAAGACATTTTTTTTTAGACCAAGTTAACTCCTCTAGGATGAAAATTAAAAAAGATTATTATAGTCGTAACGTTGATTTAATTATCTAAAGGATTAATGGAATATTAATTATTAGTAACTTTTCTATCAGATGATTTTAATCATCCTTAGGATGAACTCATTTGCATTCCTTGGTAGAAGAGAGAACACTAGTTTTGATGTCTAAACTGATAAATTTTAGGATTAATTATGTCAATGATAATTTTTAAGTATATTCCCAATTTAGTGAATTCTAATGTTATGAAATAAAGTTTATGTAGACCCCCAACTCGTCAATGTTATTTTTATGTGATCATTATATGTGGCCAGTATAATGGCTATTGTAAAAATAATATTGTGGTACGTCCCTTTAATGTATATCCCTAGTGAGTTGAAGGATGATTAACAAAATTAATTAACTTGTAAAATATTTAATTAAGTTCATTTTAGTAAATTGAATGGAGAGCTTTCCTTCACATCATCAAACCCTATTAAGAATCAGATTTTAAACTATGGATTTGCATTTGTATTATGGTTAGACCTTATGTTTGTCTTTAGGGTAACCCTAGTAGATTTATGAACTCGGTTAACTTTTGGTGGACCAAGTACGTAACTAGGATCTTTGGAAAACATAAACCTAGGTGGTTTGATAGGGGGTCGAGGGATGTTGACATGCAGTCATGATTTCCCTCAACCCTATGTGTGGTTCATGTTTATTTTAACCTTTAGATTAACCCTTCAAAAAAAATTTGTTGCATTTTTGGGCATAGAATTATGGGCATGACACAGATGCAAACTTGCCTTTTGAGACACATATTAGAGACATGATCAAGGGATGTGGAAATGATCCACGATCCCAAAATTTGGCAATGTGGTCCCTTGCATCTAAGACATAAAAGAATTCTCTAATCAATGTACAGGAAAAGAAATATGGGGATAAGATCATTTGGTTTATCCAATATACTGGTGACTTGGAGATATCTCAGGCTCTCACCCATTTTGTACACCTCCATGAGGCTAAAGCAGATCAGATGTCAAAAAGGTATCAGAAGCCTTTTGATGAATTAAGTGTTGTGGTGAAGGATAGATAATTATTCTTGATCAAGATCAAGGCATTAGAAGGAAAGGCGAAGGAATTGAATAAGAAGATACAAGAGGCCCCCAAGGCTATCCTAGCTCCTCTAAAATAGGTTGTATATGCTCAGACTAAAACCACAGAAGATATTTTGGTAGGAATAGAGAAAGTAGACAAGGATTAGAATAAAGTGGCTTTGGAAGCCTTGTGGAAGATATTACAACATAGGATTGATATCCTAAAGAGAAAATCTGACTTGGTACACAATGCTTATAGTAAGCTATTTGACCTAGAAATAGAGGTCAATAACCATATTAAAATTTTAAATCCTTATTTTTGAACTTGGTCAAGTAGGGAAACACTTTTTGAAAGGTTAACAGCCTTACAACCACATAGGGAAGATCTCTTTGAAATTGTGTGTCAGGTGGGAGAAGAAATAGAGCATATTGGATCCACTTTGTCTTCCTTCAAGGGCAAGGCAAATCAGATACAAGTTAGGATCAACATGTTTGGGCCAAATTATAACATGTTTATTCCTCCAATAAATGGAGATGATAATAAAATTAAAACAATATCATATTAGAGGGGTGAATTTGATACTTTGTTGCCTATTAAAGAGACATTTTTAACAGATAATGTTGCATTAGATATGGATAGGTTTAATAAAACCTTGGATGAGTCTTTTAAAGTAGAAACAAACTTCATTAAGTTTGTAATAGATGTCAAAATCATCATAGATGCTAGAATGGACATGCAAAAGGAATAATTACAGATTATACAGAGATTTAATTGGCCTTCAGAGGCAGAGGTTGTAGAATGGGATGTCAACACAAAGCCCAAGAAGAAAAATTCTCTAGCCTTTGACCTTGATATATTGGATGAGGAGTGAAGAGGCACCTGGAAATTGATCTTTGAGCATAGGGAGGATAATCATAAATAAGACTAGTGTAAGTTAGCCTGTATTGGTGGTCACTAGGTCTTGCAATAAATAAAAGAGGTTATCCAAAATATCTACAGACAAAGGTGCCAACTATCCAAGATTTGGAAATCAGATCTTCTACTTATTTTGTCTTTCCACTGCTTGAAGGTCTAATTGTATTTTTGTCCTTTAGTACCTTTAGGGTTAGGTCTATCCATTCAAAGATTGTTGCATCCTTAATCTTTAAGGATTCCAAGTGTATAACTTATGGAAAGATATGTTATCAATTAGTGTCAAAACACTTAGTCATCAGTATTGCCCGAGTGATCAATATGACCCAAGTGATCAGTATCGCCCGAGTGATCAGTGTGACTTGAGTGATCAACATTTCCCAAGTAACCAATATCGCTAGAGTGATTAACATATTTCCTGAGTACCATTTTATCAACTGAGTAGACTTCTGGACCTGAGTGACAGTATTGGGCCGAATTTGCATATATTGCTTAATATCATTATGTATAATGGAAGCTGACCTGTGAAGTTAATTGTTTTGAATAAGATATATATGTAAGACACTCTGTTTATCCACAAATGTATAATATATATATATATATATATATATGAGTATATATGCGAATATGAAATATAATATTTATTAGAGGATTGCAGAAGTATAAAAGTACAAAAAAGACTCATCCATCACATTCAGGTGATCAGTTATATTCAGAAGGATCTCATTCAGCAAATCAGAGTTGCCTAAGCAGATCATCTACTAGTTCATTCTAACAGGTGGACCTAACAGTCCTTTGTAATTATATTAACAAAGTTGCATTACTTTTTGTATTGTATCAAATCCTTTAACAAGGTGGACTTAACAGTCCTTATTTCTCTTAATAGGGAAGGCCATCAAAATTGGTCAATGTAAGCTCTAACATGATAAATTTATACTACAGTACTAAATCTTGTGGGTATCATCCCCACCCCATTTTTACTTTCTATTTGGAAGGTTTTTGGGTAACCAAATACTATGTTATGAGTTATGTATGATTCTTTCCTTTCAGTTATATGCATGAAAATTAGATTAAATTAAATAATTATGAATAAAGAAGATTAAGTTTTATTGGTTCCTGATTCACCCCCCCTCTCAGTAACCTTACATGTAATGTATTTCCAACAACTAGTATCTAAGCTAAAGGTTTTCTAACACAATTTTAACAACATGAGAAAAGATTAGAGGCAATGGAAGTATACACACTGGAGAAAGCCATTGAAAATGAAAAGATATATCTACAAATGGCCATGGATCAGATCAAGAAACTTAAAGAGTAGCTCTCTCTTTCCTTGAAAAGAAGAAAAGATTTAGTAGCACAAATGAATGACATGAATTACATAGAAGAAATAATTATAGATTTTTACAAAGACAAAAATTCTGAAGTAGCTAATGTAGCCATTGAAGACTTTATTGCAAAGAATCTCAATCTACATGAAGAAGTCAGAAAGTTGAAAAGAGAACAAGAAGTTCATTCAGTTAGATTATGTGAAGTCATAGAGAAAAAGAATCAAGTAGAAGATGAAAAAAATTTGGCACAAGAAGATAAAAGATTGCTGAGTACAAGGTTAGAAGAAAAAGAAAAAGAAATGCACCACTTTTCACTCCAGTAAGCAGATTTGGAAAATTAACTCAATAATACAAATCAAGAAGTTATCAACCTAAGGATAGAAAATGAAAGACTATAGAATGATCTCAACACTGAAAGGAAAACTAATGAAAGTATGATGAATTCACAAGGTAGTACATATCAGTTAACAGAAATCAAACATCATGGACAGACTGGACTAGGTTATATTGAACAAGGTGAATCCTCAAAGAAAGGAGCCCAAAAGAACATGAAACCTACTTGCAACCACTGTGGTAAGTTAGGGCATACATCAAATAAATGTTGGAGCAATGGAAAATCAAATTTTAATGGAAAATGCTACAATTGTAACAAACATGGATATAGAGAAAGTGAATGCACTGAGAAATCTAAGTTTAAAGGAAAATGTTTCAAGTGTAATAAACAATGTCATAAATCCTCTGAGTGTAGAACTAATAAATAGAACCTTGCTGAGAAATTGGCCAAAGCAATTTTTGGTTGGGATTACAATACATGGTACATATGTTGTCATTGTGGAGAGTATGGACACATTGGTGCAAATTGTACAAAAACTCACCTCCAAAGAAGAAATACTACTAAGAGATGTTATGTGTGTAAAAAACTCGGTCATCTAAGCAGAAATTGTATGAATAGAGAAAAAGTGGATACTAGTTTAAAGAAAGGAAAAGAAAAGGTCCCAGAAATAAAAACTTAGATGAATAAACAATGGGTAAGGAAATCCTCTAAAAGTTTAGACCAAAACAATGAAGGATCAAATGACACCCAAGATAGTGAGTTGGGTGGATCTACCATCAAAGAATAGAGATGCAAGGAAGTGACTGGAACTATGCATTCAAGCCATCATATAGTAGTTCTAGATATGCTAGCAAGTCCAAATCCACATATTGATGCATTAGGACATATTATGGTGCTAACCGAGTCAGGATATCAGTTGCACCCGAGCTACTCTAGCTTAATTGAGTTGAGTCAGGTTGTATAAGAATTGGGAAGTTATTTTTTGCCGAGCTTCTGAGTACTCCTGGGAGAACTACCCGAGCTATGCTAGCTAATATGTACAGAGAATTTAATGAAATACTTAAATGGTAATAACTCTTATAAATGATGAATTGGAAAGGTTATTGTTTACAAAGATTTTAGTTTGCAAATAAATTCAGAGCCCTTAGCGAGATAGAGTGAACTTGTGTTTGAAAGTGAAGTTTGATCAAATTCTCCGAGTAATATGGCATCCAAATCCAACAAAAAGGTTAAGAAAGGATCTAAAATGTTGGTAGGAAATGCTGTATATAACCCTCTAGAGTTTAAGCTTCATTAAACAGTAGTAGAGGAAATAGATTTGTTGGGAGCTCATTCCATAATTCCTCCAAGGGTATTACTGGTCAATGAAATTCAAAGCTTCTATCATTGTAACATCTAGGAGCTTAGAACAATTGATATGAATTCAACATATGAGAAATTTTGCATACACAACAATCTGAAGCCTGAGCACAAACATCTTGAGGTTAAAGGTTTAACCCACATCCTGCACATGCCGAAGAATTTCCAAATCAAATGGATTAGATTCATTCTTAGCCACATTCATGACATGCAACTATGGTTGGAACAACCTGTGAAGATCAAAAAGAGAATGATACACCGAGTAATAGGGTATCCCATGATCGAAAAAGCTAAGGCCACCAAAACCATAACCAAAGATAAGCTAGCTGAGTTAACTCTTGCCAAGTGGGACGATGGAGGCATGAGACTAAATGGAGTTACTAACATGGAATGAAAATTTGGGATTCATATGATAGCTCAAAAGATATATAGTTCTAGCAAACCTAATAGTGTACCTTGTGAAGCTATGGAATTAGCATACAAGGTGGTGAAAAAAATATGGAATTTGACCTAGCTGAGTTGCAGCTCATCCAGTTAAGAAAGAATATGGAAAGTATTCGGGCATCCAAATAAAATCCATGTAAGTTCGGTTCCCTTCTGGTATGCATATTATTTTATGTTTAGAAATTATTTTCTTCCAAGGGCACAGTAGGATGGAAGAAGGATAGACCCATAATTCATCAGATAAATGAATTCATAGCTGAGCTAGGAGATAATTTTAAGAATATCATGGATGGATATTTTGAGAATTTTAGACAGAAAATGCAGAGAAGATATAGGATTCCTAAACAACTGGTTGAAGATTATATGGATGATATTTGTTTCCTAGTTTATTGTGATAAGGTTTACATACTAGCTGTAAAACCTAGGGTTGCATGCGTAAAACCTCTTGCATAAGAGGTTAACATAGATGAATCCAAGAACATCATTGAGGCTCTTGTGAATGAACCTGCCAATCCTAAGGCACCATACTTTGGTACCTATGAAGAAGCAAAAATAAGGATATCCATAGAGATAGAGATTCCCAAGATTCTAAAGAGAGGAAAGAAGAGGTTAGACAAGTTTGAAAATAAATATGGAAATACCTCTGACTCTCCTTCTATCACTGAAAGTAAAGATTATACAGTTAAGATAGAGGATGATGAACCTAAGAAAGAATATGAAGAGATAGATGTAGAACCTCCTCAGAAGAAAAGGAAGGAAAAATCTAAGAAAAAGGCAAAGACCACTACACCTGTTATCACCACAAGGAGATCAAGAAGGAGAATTGTATTGGTAAAAGATGATGATGATGATGATGAAGAAGTCAATATAGTTATCTTCAAGAAACCACCACCTACACTTGAGAAAAAGATTGAAAATCTAAAAGGAGGCAGTGGTATGGGTTCTCTTAAGTCATTAAATTATGCTTCAAGGACGAAGGAAGAACAAAAGAAAATAGAGGAAGCAGTTGTGGAGAAAATAGCTAAATGGAAATATGACCCCTCTGAGTTAAAGAGCCTTATAACATAAGATTTGTTCAAGGCAGTATCTATTCCCTGGCATAATGCAGTCTAAACTGAAAAAACATAAGGGAATAAACCTTAAGGGAAGTCATGCATGATATGAAGAACAAAGAGATAAAAGAGGAAATGACCAAATATGAAAACACTCATACTCCCAGTTTTAGGACTTTCTAGATATAGAACAAAAAGATAGAAGATGTTGTGAAGTCTGCCACAATAGTGTGGAAATCTATATTTGAAGTGAAAGGAGATGATAAGGCGGAAGTACCGAGCACAGACCCTCCTGAACAAACCAATAATGATACATTACCCAAGGGACAGATAATAGAAGAGTCCGATGCCAAGCATATTACAATAGAAGTGATGGCATCATTGCCCCAATAACCTATCCAGAACATATTGTCTCTGAGAAAAGAAAAGTTTATAGAATCAACATCTGAATAGTAGGAATTGAGAAACAAGATCCACCTACTACTAGACCAAGCATAACTGAGTCACTTATGGACAAGGTAAATGTCTCTTCAGCCAGTATTGATTCTTTAGTTAACCTTTATTCAACAATTGATACAGTAAAGGTCAATGACCTAATCTAATTGAATACTGAGGTACAAGATGAGGATGGAAAAGGTAAGGAAATTATTCCTTCACCTAATCCCAAGATCAAAGGTAAGGAGAAGAAAGTGAATAATGATGAGATTGATCTTGAAAAAGATATTGTGATTCCAAATTGGGATCTTTCCAACTTATCATTAGAGAAAATGGATATACTTGGAGAACTATGGAAGAAAAGAGCAATCCAGAAGAAGCTCCAAGAAGAGAAAAAGAGGAATAGAGTACTTGACAATGTAAAAGGCATATTCATAGATGCACTATAGATTGAAGTCAATGAGAATGAATCCATTATGGATAAACTTGTTGACATAGTCCATAAGTTTAATATAGACATGAATGGTCAAGAAAAACTGCTTGAGAAAGCATAAAGAAAGTTTGAAAACAAGGTTCTAGAGAATGTTGCAAAGAAGATTGCAATTGACTAGGTGTAGCTAACCAATATCATTAGCACTCTAGAAACCATCGTGACCAATGTAGTAGAATTATTTGTAAATTTGAGTGATACCTCTAAATTTACTATGGAAATAAAGAATAAGTTAGAAAATATTGATGCAAATCTAAAGGAAAGTGCAAAGAAGTTGGCACTTGATCCAAGCAAAAACTCAACACACTTTTCAAAGATCAAATATTTGACCAATATATAGGCTAAGTTACTAAGAGAAGAAGAAAGGACTAGAGAATCTCTTACAGCCATCCAGAGCCAACTCCTACTATACATGGATGAAATGTAGAAATGCATCACACATGCCAAGACACTCATCCATGACAATAATTTCTTAGTTGCAAAACTTATGATAGAGTTGTCAGTTGAGGTACAGATAGAATTGCACATCATGAAGGTGATACTGGACAATTGGGACAACACTTTGTCTCAAAATTTGAAGGTACATTATGATTTCCTATCCTACTTTGGAATAACCTTGTAGTTATATCTTTCGGCATTTTTGTCAAAAACAAGGGGGAAAAGTCATTGTATATACACTAAGGAAATACATGTATAGTTGAGTAGAGAAGATGATATACATGTTAATATGAATTTAGAATAACTAAGAGGGGGGGTGAATTAGTTATCCTCAGGTCTAGATGTGCCCATATAAAACTTTAAATCAACTTCAACAACTCAGATCTGCTCGACAATAATAAACAATAAAAGTGTGTAGTTTACTGTACTAATGAAATAAGCTTGTAGAAACTTAACAGTAAAACACAACAATAAAATTCACACATTTTGAAACCATGATTTAACATGGAAAACCAATATGGGAAAAACCACCAGTAACATGCTACCAAAATTTTACTCTTTTGAAGTAATGCCCTATGAGGAGCCAACCCTGTTAAAGGTTACAAAACACATTGTCAAATGTGACCTGGTTAAAGGATTTAATCACCCTATTAGGAGTGGCCTTGTTAGAGGACTTAGAAGATCATAATTTGAATGTCACCTTGTTCAGAGGATTTATACAATGAATGTTAGGTCAACTTGGTTAAAGGATTTGAACTGATACAATGGTTAGAAAGTAATCAGCAAGTGTGATATGCTCCATACAACTTACCTTGCAAATCCAGATCTAGTTTTAGCTCTAATGCTAATTCACTGAGTGGCCTCCATTCTCATCTCAAAATTTAGATCTGCTTGGAAGTTCGTCAAGCAATCTCTCTCTGCTTCTCTATTTATCCTTCACTTCTTAGGTCTTTCTAATCAGTCAATTAACCATGCAACACTTTACATTCTACTTTGATATCTTAACAATAACCATAGTAGGTTATATTATACCTCTTCATCTAGGTTAGATAAATCTTTTGCCGCTTAACCAAGATTGTAGATCTTAGGTTAGGTCAGATCCAAAGGATCTTTCCATCTTTACATTTAATTTACTTCTCCAATACAACCATTAATTAACGATTGAATCCATGTGCTAATAATAGTTTCCCGTGCATTAAATGAATATGGACAAATCTTAATTAATAATGCATATCCCAATAAAATCAATTATGTCGGCCATAGATCTCAAATCTCATCAGCCATATAGCATTTCACTGGCGCTTGACATCATCTTTTCTTTGCTCGGCATCACCTTTCACTTTTCTCGGCATCAACTTTTCTTTGCTCGGCATTGACCTTCCAGTGAACTATCAGTGCTAGATAAACAACGTATCACTTTGCCAAAGTGTCAGATGATCAAGTACCCCAGTTTATACTCATAACTATTTCCTTGATATTCTTGTTATCCCATTCTTTTCAAATCTTCATCAATTAATGGATAAGGTACTCAAACATATAGTGATAGTCTCACTAGTTAAGGTTTGACATCAATGACAAAATAATAATTGTCTACATTGTAGCAATCTTTCCAATAATCTCCTTCTTTGGCATTGATGGAAACACTAAACTATAAAACAAAAAATTTCCAATCAAAAGTTAGCATACAATCCAAAAAGTGCCTGTGTTCCTGATATGAATAAATATTCATTAATGTCTTTATCTTGATTCAGACTCCCTCTGTTTCCATAATCACACTGATGTTTTATGTTACTATTCAGCTCCCTCTTTTAGTAATATCTCCCTTCTATCTATTGTTACCTATTGTTTTAGCAATATTCTCCCTCTTTGAAAACAATGCCAAAGATGTTGACATCTTTATCATGCAGATTTTTCTGTACTAATATTTGCATCATGCTATTCCTATCATTTTTGTTTATGATTGATCTAATTTTTTGCTCTGGTTTTCCACTTCATAGTTTTTAGGCAGCATCCTAAAAATGTGACTTACTATGCATCAATGTGTCAAGTGTTCTGATTAAAACATTTGATGCAACAGTACCATTCAATACTAGTTAGCCTCAGCTAGGGGAATTACCCCCAATTTACCTCTTAGATACTCATGAGCATCCTTGGGTAATGCTTTTGTAAATATGTCTGCCAACTATTCCTTAGTGTTCACATATTCTAGTCTCACTTCCTTATTCTATACCGGCTCCCTCAAGTAATGATACTTGATAGCTATATGTTTTTTCTTAGAGTGCATTACAGGATTTTTAGAAATATTAATGGCACTCATGTTATCACAATATATGACAACTGGTTCTGTGATTTTCTCTTTCATACCTTTCAGTAGTATCTTCAACCACACAATGTTTGAACAGTTACCTGTTGCTGCCACATACTCAGCTTCAGCTGTAGATTGTGAGGTGCAATTCTATTTCTTTCTTGTCCAGGAAACTAATCTTTTCCCCAAATGAAATACTCCTCCTGTGGTGCTTTTTCTATCATCAACATTACCAGCCCAGTTAGATTCAGTATAGACTCTAAGTTCAAACTTGTCATTATATTTTTAATATAGACCATAGTCTTCTGTACCTTTTAAATATCTCAGAATTCTTTTTATTGCCATAATATGTGTCTCTTTTGGATTAGAAGAAAATATAGCAACAATTCCAACTGCTAATGCAATATCAGATCTACTATGTACAATATATTGCAGCTTACCAATCATTGATCTGTACAATGTTTGATTTACCTCTTTTGTATCATCATTCTTTGTCAACTTTTGTTTAGTAGCCATGGGTGTACTCAATGGTTTTGAATCTTCCATACCAAAAGTTTTTAGCATCTCCTTGATACATTTTGATTGTGTAATATAGATACCATTCTTCATTTGATGTATTTGTAGTCCAAAAAAGAACTTTATCTCACCAAACATAGACATTTCAAATTCAATTCGCATCTCCTTTGAAAATTCTTTACATATCATATCTTGTCCACTGAATATGATGCCATCCACAAAAATTTCAGCTAGTAAAATTCCTTTACCTCGCTCTGTCTTCAAATACAGATTGTTGTTGTCATTAGTTCTTGCAAATCCAATCTTCATCAGATAATTGTGCAATCTTTCATACCATGCTCTTGGTGCTTACTTCAGTCCATAAAAGTCCAGATCAAATAGTGTGAAACAAAATATAAACATTATTTGACTATCAAGCATAGTATACCACAATCCCTTTATTGTTTAGAATGAGACAAAAATAAGAAAATCATAGACATAGTTCACAATATTCATCCCACTATTGCAGAGCACTGCAGGGGTTTCACCTAGGAGAATGAAGGAAAGTGGGAGAAAGAGATGGTTAGGGTCACCTCACCTTTGGTTAGCCTTGGATATTTTGGAGGTTTTCCTATATAGGGAAGGTTCTAGGAAGAGTTGGGCATTCACCTACTCTCTATTCTTAGAGACAGATTCCATATTGAAGGAGCCATTTTGGAGAAGGAGAATAGGAAGGATAGCTCATCACCAATTTTCAACTCACCTTAGCTTTGGAGTAAGGTTGGATCTTTTAGATTAATTTTTTTTTGTTCATGTATGTTCTTGAGATTGAAATTCCATTAATGGAGTCCTATGTATTTTTAAGTTATATTCAATTTGAGATTTTTGGTGTTTTTTTTTGTGGTGTTTAAATTTGTGTTTCATTTGGAATAGGTATCTTCAAGGCACATTCACCCTTGTGAGGGTAGAGTAACCTTGAAGGGGGTGGTAGGAAATGACTTCATCTTGTGAAGATGGTCATTCCAAGTCCATGTGTGGCTTGAGGATTCTTTTTGTTTACTTGGCTTCTCCTACTGTGAGGTCTACCACTACCCCTATTTTCAAGAAGGCCTCTTGGAGACCTTCCTCCTATTCTACCATTTGTTGGAAATTTTTTCTTATGGTTAACTATATGTTATTTTATTTGAGTTGTGAAATACTTGTTTTTATCTTGTTCCTCACTAGATCCCCTAGCTCGTGGGTGGCCTTGGAAAGGCCTAAGTTGGAAGGTGAGCCTCCATGGTCAACATCATCTTTACAGGTCTTAAGCTGGGCCTAGGAGCTTGGAAACATCTTTATCCTAAATATTGGATTGAAAATCATATTGTAACCATGCACTGAAACCATTGGAATTAACTTGTATTTCTTAAAAAAAAGGGATTTACACGATTATGTAACCTTGATCTTAGTATGTTAATTAAGGGATTTTTGAAGATTATTTTACTGTAAATATTCCATGTATAAACATTTTCATATGCAATTTAAGATTCCTTTTCAGATGATCAAACGTATTTTATTTTCATGATAACACAAATTTGCAAGTTTGGAATTCAGAGGTTAATTTAGTTAATTAAGGGCCATTTTGAAGGGATTAACTCATTTTATTTTTTAAATAAATTTAGTTTAGTCATGTTTTGTAAAATCAAGTTTTTTTTTCTAATTGTGAGATTATATGGATGATGCTATTTTAGAAAAAAAAAAAAACATTAGGAGGAGATATGTATTCTTTTTCGTACTTAGAAGGAATTCATAAATTATTCAAAAAAATAATTTTGCCCAAATAAAAATTTGATTCCTACAAAAGCTAAGTTCAATCATTTCATGATGGAGGACATACTTTAAATTTTAAAAAATCCTTATATGCCTCTGTTTTGTTTAAAAAAAAAAATCAGAGGAGAAATAATATTATTTAACATTTTATGCAGTAAAATCCCTTTGCAAAAGGAAACATGATTTAATTAAAAAAGAAACTACATTATTTAAAACATAGTGTTTTTAAATAGAAAAATGTTTTAAAAAAAATAAAATGAAAATTTATTTGTTTGGGGCGGGGAGGGCCGAAGCCCTACCCCGAGCCCCATGCTTCTCATGCACAACACAGAGGGCAAGCGATGGGAAGGAGGGGCGACGGCCACGGCCAACTCGCCCGCCACTATGCTTGCATAGTGGATGAGTGACACCGATCTTCCCGTCCCCTCCGCAACCACTGCCACCAGCATCTCTCTCGCCTCCTCTCCCTTGTTCCCTCAGGCGTGGCTCAGTCTCTTCCTCCCTATGCTCTCTGTCATTTTCGGCCGCGTACCCTGCACAATGTATTTTTAAATTAAAATATTCATGTTAGGGTTAGTTCGTATGTTATAGAAGCATGCTTATTTTATAGTTTACTTTTTATATTAGTATTTTAAGTTTTTATTAAAGAATAAATTATGGTAAAGATTAGATTTCAATTTTAGATTGGATTTGTTTTTGATTAAGTAAGACAGGTTTTACAGGGTTCCTGAAACCCGAAACAGAGGCTTAAAATATCACAATTAAAGCATCAAAACAGAGTGAGTTCAAAAGGTAGGACGGGCCTAGAAAGGCCAGAGCAAAAATAATTGCTAAACTTCTAAAAAGTAGAAATAAACAGATACAACAAGTAAAGCCAGGGAACATCTGGATAAGTCCACCATGATTTTGGCCGCCTTGGCCTCCTTTAACTCCATGCTAGCAGCCGAATCTTTGATTTCCTGGATCACCATCTCCAAGTCCTTGTCTTTGGTGTTCTTGGTCTTGGCTCAGGTACACTTGTTAGGCCCTTGATCAATGTTCTACACAGCCTCTATTTCCTTGCTAGCCATGTCCTTCCCAACCAGTTTCTCCTTTATCTTTTCAGTCCGAGCATTGGTTTTCTCTCTGGTCTTTTTAAGAGTGTTATAGCTTTGATTTTCTATTTTCGTAAGGGTTGTTTTAATCCTAGTCATGCTTTCCTCTAGTTTTTGGATGTGGGTGCACAGGTTACTTACGTCCTCCATTTCATTGTTCCTGTTCCCCATGTTAGTGCCATTTACCCTATTTTTGAGGTCTTCCACCTCATGATAGAGCCACTTGATCATCCTATAGTTGTCGAGAATGTTGTTTCCAGAGTTTTTTAGCAGGTCAATGTCAAATTCCCTAGTGCTATCGCTGAGCACAACTAGGGAGGGGTCAATAAGCTCATCTAACTTAATTCGGCCACCATCTCCAACCAGAACCTTGGGGTTTATGATCTCTCTAGTTATCCCCATTTTAGCTATCTATGTGTTGAAATCTCTCCACCCAATGATCTTCCCCTTTTCCACCATGTAACAGCTAAACTCCTTTTCCTGTTCCATCCCAGCATCGGTTTGATTCTGCATAGGAGGGTTGTTGTCCAGAATAGGGGAAGTGCTTTGAAACTTGTCCTCCAGATTTGACCTATCATCACTCGCTTCCTTATCCTTATCCTTTCTTTTTGGGGGTTTCCTAGAATTAGGGAGCTTTCTCTTTTTTCTTTTCCCGCTAGTCAGATAGTTCTCACTATCAGAATTAATGTCTTCCTCATTATATTCCTCTTTAGAGGAAATAATTATAGTGCTTTGGTTTTTTGGGGTTACCATGATCTCTTTTTTAACTTTCACCAGAGTGCCCCTTTTCTTCTTTGAAGAGGAGCCCTGGATGGTCTTTTTACTCTCATAATATTCATCAGCCTTAGAATGCAAGCCCGTGCTATCCTCAGTGTCTGAGGGGACATAGTCTGAGCTCGAAGCCTCCATTTCCTCTTTTTGGTTCACTTCTTTACCCATAATCTAGGCTTTAAAGTAATCATAGATGAGCAATAAGAGCCCTTCATGCAGTGCGGGGTTAGCTATGGCTTTTTCTCTATAACCATTGATATTATCTTTTATGGAAGCATAAAGGTAAAAGGGGATAGAAACCAACATGTCGTGGTGAAAATGATTCAAAAGCATGAAGTGGTGGGTGCAGATTCTATCAAACCTAGAGTCCAAGGTTATGTAGTAGATGATGTCACGGAGCACAAACCACCACAGAATTTTCAGCCCATCAGGCAAGTAATGGGTGTCGACTTTGGTGAGCTTGTTCTTTTCCTCCTCATCTCTCACAAAGTCATTGATGGCAGAATCTAAAATCTTTCGGTCTCTGTAGAATTTTTTCACAACTATGGGAATCCCCATCACCACCAAGATAACATCTTCTGTCACAGTGAAATTTCTGCCCTCAATTTCAATGTTGCCTTCATCCCAGTTTTTGACAAAAAGTTTAGTAACAAACAGATTCCCACCATGGAGCCTTTCTATCAAGGTGGAAATGCCCCCATTTTTGAGTTACTTCCAAACCTTTGTCCACCTTTTCTATTTTTTACCATCCTTCATGAGCTCCCTCCTATGCCTTTCTCTGCCCATAGTTGAAAGATTGAGAATCATTACAGGGGAAAGCTTCTAAAAAATAATAATTTCTCAAAGTAGTTCCAGAAATGCCTTCTATTATGCCTTATGTCGTAATTTACCTCTTTACTTTTGGACACCCAAAAAGTGTGCGGGGATTGATAGTAGTTATTTCCCATACAGCTTGTCATGTACTTTCCTTTTATGGTGATGCCATTTCCCAGCTTAGCTTTCATGTTCATGATTACTTTTAATTTTTCCCTCCTTCCCAAGGATTCGTTCATAATAGACTAAATCCAAGGCTTCACATGGCATATCTCTGTCGCAATGCCAGTGTATTTTCTTGTTACTTCGCATTCCCCTGTTCACAAATCAATCGACAACTTGGTTTCCTTCTCTAAACACATGGGTTATGTACACCTTGTCAAAGGAATTTAAAAGTCCACGTGTCTCCTCTATCATGTTTGCTATCATCCATGAAGGTGGGTGGATATTTTTGAGGTAGTTGATGATGTTTTTTGAGTCGCCTTCTAACCAAATTTGTTTGATTCCCAGATCGTGGGATAACTTAGTAACTTGGAGGGCAGCATTAGCTTTTACGTAGTGGTTAGTTTGAGTACCCAATAGGAAGCTGATGGCAATAATGCCATAACTAAAGAAATTCTGAATAATTCCACCACTTCCCGCCCTTCCTGGGTTGCCTTTGGCAGTGCCATCAAAGTTGGCTTTGACCAGCCTTCTAGGGGACTATACCAGGTGCAGCTTTGTCTCTTACCCACAGAGTTCTTGGGGTTAGAAACATCCTTGTTACCTGCAAATGGGTTAGTATTCCCACACGAGACAAAATTCTTCAGTAGAGCATGATGAAGTTTTTCAAAAATGATTTTGGGGTTGGCACTACAATCCCTGAAGATGCAGTTATTATTCTCTTTCCATATGCCCTAGCAAAGGTGAGGCAACACCCAAGACCATATTTCCTAAAAGGCCATATTTTTGAAGGACTAGGTCAAGTTAAAGAACAACTCCTTGACCGAGGAGGGGAAGCACCATTGCAGACCAAAAAGAGATAGCATAAAGTGCCAAATAGAGCTGGTAAAGGTGCAATGAATAAACAGATGGTCCACTGATTCCACTTGATAGAGGCATAAGGCACATCTATTAGTAATAGGGATACCTCACTTAGTTAGGTTGTCAATAGTGAGAATATAGTTTTGGAGAAAGAGCTAGAAAAAAAATTGATTTTCAGAATAAGGCCAGGAAGCCAGGCTTTTGCCCAGAAGGGTGAGGCATCTTGGGTAACAAGAGAAGAATAAGTAGCGGCCATAGTAAAGGATCTATTTGGGGAGCCTTCCTAGATCAGAGCATCTTGGTGCTGGGATAGTGAAGTAGCATTGAGGGGCTTGAGGACAGGAGTTAAGTCCTGGGAGACAGAACCAAGATTCACCCAAGAATTCACATCTCTGTAATTGCTGACCCTGTCCCCATAAAGCAAGGTACATGCTTCCTTCCACTGGTTGAAAGAGTCAATATGTTTTAGAAGTTTATTAAAAAGCCAATTGTCATTCTAGAAAATAACACAATGACCATTACCAACTTTCCATCTCGCCTTAGATTTGGCCAGGTCTTTGGCCTTGATTATGCCATTCCATATGCTGGATCCTTTTGGGATGTCTTTGTTCTTGAAGAAGGAGTGAAAAGAGTTGCTGGGTAGATATTTCTCCTCAAAGTAATCAAGCCATTCCCCAGTACCATGGAATATCTACCAAATTTGTTTCGCTTGGAGAGCCTTGTTGAAAGCCTTAATTATTCTGATACAAAGGCCCCCTTCCCTTTGGGGAGAAAATTTTTGTCCCAAGCAATCAGAGTGATGCGCTTATGCTCTTCCGCCCCAGACCAAAGAAATCTTCTTTGGATTTTTTCCAAAGCATTCACCACCTTAGCAGGGATGGAGAAAAGACTAAGGGTGTAGGTGGGGAGGTTTTGGAGAGTTGACTTGATCAACTATATCTTGCCTGCTTGACTAAGAATAATACCCTTTCATCCAGCCAATTTTCTATTAAGTTTGTCTATGAGTTTATTCCAAAATTATTTCAGGAGCTTAGCTCCAAGAGGAAGGCCTAAGTAGGTGGAAGGGAGGGATCCTATCCCACACCCCATGATTTCTGCCATTCTTCCTTGTCTGATCTTAGGAGTGTTGATAAAGAATAAAGAGCTCTTATTCTAGTTGATGGCTTGTGGCTCTAGTGTAGGAATCCAACAAGTTTTAAACAAATCTAGCCTCAGTCACTATAGCTTCTCTACCTAAGATGGTATCATCAATTAATTGTTGGTGAGAAAAGATTGAGGCTCCAGAAGAAGGCCTGATGCCTTTGAGCTCCCCTGCACCTTTGTGAGAAGAAATAAGTCTACCCAGGCATTCCACTATAATAATGAAGAGAATAGGGGAAAGAGGGTCCCCTTGTCTCAGACCTCTTGAGGTACTAAAGAAAGTCAAGGGAGAGCTATTCACTAGGACTGAGAAGGAAGGTGAGGAAATGAGTTAGTGGATGGTGAGACATACTTTGCTATTAAATCCATAAGCACCCAACACCTTCATTAGGAGGGACCAATCCACACGATCATAGGCTTTGGATAAGTCAAGCTTGAGAAAGAAGCCTTCCCTATTCCCAGCTTCTAAGGAGTGAATCACCTCATGTACCACCACGATAGAGTCTAGGATTTGTCTACCAGGAACAAAACCCGATTGTTGTTGAGCAATAATGAAGGGGAGTAAATGAAGAATTCTTATAGTGATCACTTTGGAGATAATATTATAGAATGAATTGCAAAGACTGATAGGTCTAAAAAGATCCATGGAATCCACCCCTTATACTTTTAGAATAAGCACTAAGAAGGTGGCATTAATTTCTTTAAGAAGATTCCTGGAACCAAAGAATTCCTGCATCGCTTTGACCAGATCAAACTTGACAATTTCCCAGAACTTGTGGAAGAAAAACATGGGAAATCCGTCGGGGCCTAGGGCCTTATCCCCTGGAAGAGAATCCAATGCCTTTTTTACTTCCTCCTTGTTAGGAATAGCACACATGTCTTTATTTTGATTTTCCAATATGACTGAGGGGATATTGCCCAAGAGCATCTCCTGGTCAAGATCAGACAGGTTAGGGTCTATCGAGAGAAGGGATTTGAAGAAGTCCACTTCCGATTTAGATATGCCTTTCTCATCTTGCACCATTTGGTTTCCAATCCTAATAATGTTGATTTGGTTAGCTGCCATGTGTTTCATGGTAGATAAATGAAAGAAATGGGTGTTTCAATCACCCTCTTTTAGCCAAGTTGATATAGACCTTTGTTTCCAGTACAATTCCTCTTTGCCAATCACATTGTGGTATTCCAAGAGTAGTGTTTTCTCAAGACTCAAGTTAGAATCATCATAGCCATCCCTCTGGATAACCTCTTGAATAGATCCAAGGTCAAAGATGGCCTTTTCTTTGGAGGCAAAGATATCCCCAAACTCCTTTTTATTCCAGAGTTTGATGTTGGTTTTTACATTTCTGAGTTTTTTTTGGCTATTTTGAACATGGTTGAGCCTTTTATATCAATATTCCACCACTCCAAAATCTTGTTGTTGATGTTAGGATGAGTAATCCACATTCTTTCAAATCTAAAGGGGAAGTTCCTTTGTTTTAAAATTGGATCCAGGGTGAGGGAAAGTGGGGAAAGACCTGAGCCAATTCTCACCAGAGCTAAAAGTTTACTGTTATGGGAGCTCAACCAGTCAGTAGTGATCGGATCTCTATCTAGGTGGACCTAAATATAGTTAGGCCCAGTTCTCCGATTACTCCAAGTGTAATTTTCCCCTGAAGATCCAGGTCTAATAACCCAAGATTGTTGATGAAGTCCATAAGATCCTGCCTACTTTCCAGTTCTGGGAGGATGCCTCCCTATTTCTCCCCAACCTTAAGAGGAGTATTGAAATCCCCCATGATGATAAATTTAGAAAGGTCTAACATAGACATAATTCCTCTGAGTTTATCCCAAAAATATTTGCGCCCGCGTTTGGTGTTAGGAGCATAGATGTTCAAGATATGCCAACTATTTTTCAACTTAATATTAGTAAGGTTAAGGAGAAGAATATTACCTTCTCCATAAACAATGTCTGCGGTCCAGAGAGAAGTCTTCCACAGAGTCATCAACCCTCCTGAGGATCCTTCTGAGTTCGTAGCAGACCTATTCATGGACTTGCTAAACTTGATTCCTTCTAGTTTGTCCTTTGTAATATTTGTTTCTTGGATTAGCATCACATCTGGTCTATGGTCCCTGATCATGTTTCTAACAACATCCTGCTTGTGCGGCCCATTAAATCCACGTATGTTCCATGATATTAACTTAATTTATAACTTGAGGTGTAGGCTAACTGGATGGTCTGTTGAGTTCCATCTGCTATGTTCTTCCAGGCTTCTTCCTACCAGATCTGGTTCAGAGATTTATGCCCTAGCATTTTCTTATTACCTCCTCGATTAGCTTTGTTCTTACTTCTGGTTGTAACTGGGGAAACTGGGGAAGGATCTCTACTACTTTTTCTGTTCTTGACCTTTGTCCATTCCCCCTCCTTCTCTTCTTTGTGTTTTGCAAATATTCCTTCCATTTTAGATTGAATTTGTTAATAGATTCCTTTTTAAATATTTAATACTAGATTTAGTTTATAAGATAATGATTTACATAATGTTTTTACATAAATTAATATTATTTTATTTTATATTTGTTTTATTTATTTTTGTTATTAAATATTTGTTTATTAGACTTTTATTAATTTAGATTTTTATTATAGATATATTTATTATGAGATTTGACTTATAAATAAATGTGATCTTATATTGGTTAGAGTAGAGTTTATACATTAAATTAGACGGTAGTTAATATTTTATTTTAAATTAATAATTAGTTAAATTTTATATTACTTCAAGCTTAGAACGTAACTTATTAAATTAACTTTATCATCTTAGATTAATCAGCCTTTCAGCGTAATTATTGATTAGCGGATATAGACTACCCCTTATTTTCACGTTTGCCTTTTCTTAGGGTATTATGATTACCCCCAACCCTTATCATGCACAGTTGAATTGTGGTCAACCATGGTCAAACTTAGTCTGATCATCCCAATTTTTGTACCAAGTGTTCCTTGTACCTCCTAGAACCTAGAATTTGAATTTCTCACCTTTTGGAGATGGTTGAATTTTGGTCAACTATCTTGATTTGTGTGTGTGAGCCTTCCTAATGGCTTAGCGGGCCTTAGAAACTTCTTTTCACACTTATCAGTGCATAGTTGACTTTTGGGTCAACTTGGGTTGAATTTTTGTCAACTATCTTGATTTGCGTGATGATTGAAGCGTGTAGCTTAGGGATCCCTATAGGATAGTTCTGAGAGATATCCTACCTCATATGACCTTTCCATTTACTATTTTTCTTCTGTACCATTTTGCATGCAAGTGTTACCCTTGAGGTAGTGTAAACATCCTTTAGCGTGTAATTAAAAATTTTAATTGTGTGTTTTTGCCCAACTTTTGGGCATGACAAAAAAAAGAAAAAAAAAAAGCGTGACCTATTTTTGTCACTAAGAAAAAATGCTAAAAATAATTGACTCATAAATGTCCCATTCAAAAACAAGCCTTATAAACCTGTACACTAACTAGGATTTATTAATATCTCGCTATTTAGCTATTTAGTGCATATGTTCTTAACTTCATATACATAAAATTTTGAATAAACTATCCCATTACCTTGCTTTCATGAACATAAATATTATAGTCTAAAAAAAGACTTTTGCAAAACTTTGACACAATCTATTTCATAAAAGTAAAATTTTACACATAAAAAGTTCTTATTCCACTACATTATTCTTTGTTTTTTATTAAAAAAGAAACCAATACAAGGGGGCTGACCCGAATAGACATAGCCAGCACAAGAAGTGCAGACTACTAACAGAGAACCAACATAGTACGGGGGTCAAAACACTCTCACCCAATACCCTTTTTCAACATCAAAAACCAGAAAATAAAACTAATAGGCCGCAACTCCACCATGGAGCTGGTAACCGGCCTGCACTCCCCAATAGACCCTAGCTTCACCTTGAAGCTGGTAACCAATCTATGAAAGTAGGTATCCAAGTAATTGACATTAAAGTAGGAATTAAAGCTAACAACAAAGCAAGAATTAAAACTAAACTAGTAGCAAGAGTATTTCCTAACAGACCCCAACTTTACCTTGAATCTGGTAACTATTCTGTGAAAGTAAGTTTCAAATTAATTAACATAGAAGAAGGAATTACTTATAACAGTAAGGGAATTAAGTCTAAACCCAACGTAAAAGTTCATCAGAATTACAACAAGGCCCACAATGGCCAGCCAATAGAAATCAATAACAAAACAAAGCATGGAAAAAGGAGAAGGTTAATTGGGGCTTTTACCCCCATTGTCCAGTAATAGCTTGAGCCAATCCTCTGCAAGGAATTGTAATAGCTTCTCATTCTTGTGGTCTTCCTCCTGGGTAGACCCCTTTGCCAATTGTAGAAGCTGGAGAGTGCTAGCCATCGAGTGCATAACCTTAACCGCAAACCCAGCAACCTTGTTGAAGCTTTCACCTAGATTTTTTATTTCCTCCTTAACCTCTCTCAGATCCATTTTAGAAATTGAGTCCAGGGAGGAAGCCTAAAGAGTTTTAACATCTTTCTGGATCTAGGTTATTTCATTCGCCATGGTTCAAAGACTCTCGGTCGCCATTTCCATAACCTCCAGGGTCTCAATTTTGGTATTATCCTCTCTCTTGGGTTCATCTACCATCACCTGGGGGTTCACAGATGATGGGCATGTGTTCTGCGAGTCCATAGTCTTATCTTTGAACAACTTCTTCTTGGAAGGGTCCATGGTGGCCATAGTGAAGCTAGCAAAAACTTGGGGAGAGTCGTGGCTCTTCTTATCCTCATCCAGATCTTGAGGGTCTTTGCCTTTTTCTTTCTCTTTGATCTTTCTTTTCTTCCCCTTTTTAGTGTTTCCACTGGTGCTGATTTTATTAACCTCCTCCTTCTCTGACTCTTCTGCTTCCTCCTCATCTTCAATGTACCGTTTCCTAACCGCTTTTTTCTTGGATCAGGTTTTAGCAATTTTGTGGGACCTCCTTCTGCTCTCATTATCTTCCTCATCCTCCTCAGAATCAATAGTGAATTGGGTGCCACCCGTGGACCCCTCTTTTACCTTCTTAGTTTTTTCAGGGGTTTTAGAGGAAGACAAGGGGTTAGAAGCACCTGTTGCCTCCATAGGGCCCTTCGGCATGGTAATACCCTGTAAAGACACAATTTTGGGGGGACACAGGGCAAGGTGGAAATTATAAAGGCAGAGGATAAGCCCTTGCTAGAGGATGCAATAATTTTTCTTGGCTTTTAACTTCTCTCTCACATCCAAAACCGTGGTTTCAAGAGAGTGAAGAAGGTAAAAAGGGAAAGATATAGTATCATTGTACCTGAAGTGATTAAGAAAGGGAAAGTGGTAGTTGTAGCAAGTGCCAAAACAACCTTCCAGGGTAATGTACTTCATGAGAATGAGGCAGACATCATTCCATGGGCTAGGCATCCCCTCCCTTTTAAAACCTCCACGGATTAGAACCATAACCTCCATTTTCTTGAAGAATCTCACCTTGCCAGAGTCGTCATGGCTCTTCATAATATTTTTCCACTTTTTCCCATCTGTTGAAAGCCCCATAGCCTGGGCTATAAATTCTTTGTTTACCTCGAAGGTAATGCCATTAATAGTAAATTTGTTTTTAGTCCAAGTTTTAACCAGCTACATGGAGATAATTTCATCACATCCTCCCATAGCTTCCATGTAGGGGTAAAACCCACCTTCCTTCAAATAGGTTACCGCACGCTGGTTTTTGAGAAAACCTACCTCAATCCTAGGGGGTTCCACCCTCACCATATCACTGCCCATATCAGAGCTATTCTCAGGATTCACCTCACCCTTCACTCTGCCACCCAACACTCTCAAAACCAGAGCTTTGCAGATGCTATCAACACAAAAATAGAGGCTGGAAATACACAGGACAAAAAACCAGTTGGAAATAAAATCCATATTTTTAATGAAATGACAAGTACCTGTCACAAGGTTAGTCAGAGTAATAGTAGAGTTTTCGTGTATCCTAGAATTATTTCCTTTCCCATAATTAATCCACCACTTAACCTCATCCATCTTGTCAAGTGTGCTCGGCCTCGTGTTATTCTCCACGTTAGTTTCAAATTTGAAAAAGCCCGTACTTTTTCCTAAATTGGAGTTAATAGCCCATATTTTCAGACTTCTAAAAATATTAAAAACCTTTCCCATCACTTTTTGAATATTTGAATTCCACCCAATCCTTGTGATTCTATCCACCACCTCTCCCGTCCAATCAAAATTGATCTTGTACTTCATAGGTTTCTTTTTTGACAAGTAAGACCATTTGCTTGGAAAGGGAGCCCAAGTTTCTCCAACATCTAAGACCTTGTTGATTAAGCCCCATGGCTACCAGCTTGTCAGCCACCACATTTCCCTCCCTAAAAATGTGCTATAATTTAATCTCATCAAATCTAGGGAGCAACGACTAGATGTCCTGCAGCAGATTAGATAGCCTCCAACTAGCTTTAAAGTTTCCTTTATCCATTTCAATAATGATTTTGGAGTCCCCCTCTATGACCAATATTTTAACTCCAGGTAACTGCCACCTTTAGGCCCCATAATAGGGCAAAGATTTATGTCATGTTATTTGACCCCAATCCAAGGTTTATTGCATAAGCAATGATCATCTTGCCATTTTTTTTCATGGAAGATACCTCCACCCGCAGCAACACCTTCAGAGGCAGCTCTGTCAAAGTTCAATTTGGTGAAATTTTCCTCTGAGGGGGGACCATTTTGTATTCCTTCTTGCCAAAGCCTTGGAGCAGTCAAAGTCATAGCAGGAGGGAGCTAGTTGCCAAAGCTTAGCAACCAAATAGTCAAAACTCTTAGGGGGGGGTTCCAGTGGCAGGTAGAAAGGTTGTCCTTTAGTAGATTCACAGCTAGTCATGCCATCCCTTCAAAATCTTTTTCCTCCCCTCTAAAAATTTGGTTGTTCCTTTCCTTCCAAAGGCTCCATCAGATATGCAGGGGTATCAACCTCCAAAGGGTGTTGATAAGTGGGTGCTTTGCAAGGTTTTCCAAGTTGCATACTAATTGGTCCAAGTCCTCCATGAAGACCCAATTTAGTCTCATAATATTCATAATTTTGGTCCAGACCAAAGTCGCTTAAGGATAATGAATAAGAAGGTGGTTGATAGATTTCATATGAGTTTTGCAAAGAGCACATCTATTGACTAAATGTATTCCCCTTTTCCAGAGATTATCTAACTAAGAATTTTACCATGAAGGGTAGTCCACCAGAAGAAATTGATCTTGGGGATTAATTGGGGGATCCAGACTTTCCCCCAACTCTTTTCATTAGCCACAGTCTTTAAATTGGTTAGATAAGTAGATTTCACCGTTATTTCCCCCAAATTGTTATGGGACCAAATGGCTTTGTCTTCAGTCCGGGATATAGGAATTATGACGCCCTTAATAAGCTTCTGAATTTCTTTTATATAAGGCAGGACTTGAGTCTGGTCTTGAAAAGCATCGATGAGTGTTTTCCATTTCTTACCTTGAGAGATGTAATCGCTGACTTTACCTCCAAAGTGAGAGATCAATCTATCCTTAACGAGACCAAAATTTTCCTTTCCCAGGGGTTTTTCCCCCACCCACCAATCTTCCCAGAAATGGATTTGGGTGCCATTTCATACAAACCATTTTAGACCTTTGAAGAGACTTCCTTTGCTTTTATAAATGAAATTCCAAATTTTTGAGCCAAAGGGAAGACTTTACCTGTAGGGGAATTGGTTGTTATAGAAGTATTTGGCCTTCATAATTCTGCACCACCCAACAGTTCCTCTAAAGAGCCGCCAGCCCATTTTAGAGATGAGAGCTTTGTTCAGGTCCTTTATTTTTCTCACACCCAACCCTTTGAGCAGCTTTGGTTGACAAACAGTGTCCCAGTTGACCAGGTTCAATCTAGCCTTTTCCTCCGTCCCAGACCAAAGAAATTTTCTCTTGATTTTTTCCAGCTTCTCTGCAGTTCTGTCATTTATTTTGAAGAGGGACAATAAATAAATAGGAATACCTTGGAGGGCAGCTAAGAGTAATTGAAGTTTCCCAGCATTACTAAGAACCTTACCTTTCCAACCCGCCAGTTTTTTCTGCATTTTCTCCAGAATGGAGTTCCAGATTTCATCAGTGACTTCCTTCACCGTGAGCGGGAGACCAAGATAGGTATTCAGGAGTAAATCTCCCTTAAAGCCTAGGAAATCCACAATTAAAGTCTACGTTCTCCATTTAGTGTTGAAGAAGTAAATTTTTCTTTTGTTGTAATTGATCACTTGGCCAGACGCCAAAGCATATCTGTTCAGGAGGTGTTTCCACTCTCTAGCTTCTCTAATATAGGCTTTTCCAAAGAGAAAAGTATCATCAACAAACTGTTGAATAACTTTAGGGTTAAGGGTGGAAGCCAGTTTAAAACTAGTAAAAGATCCAGCACTTTCCATCCTCAGTAAGTTCTGAGCCAAAACTTTAGCCACCAGAAGGAAGAGGTATGGGAATAGAGGGTCCCCCTGGTGTAATCCCATTTCTAGAGTAAAGGATCCCTAGGGTGTACCATTGACCAGCACAACAAAGTCAACCATTTCCACCAGCACCTTTATAATATTGATGAACTTTTCATGAAACCCAAATTTACTGAGCACCTCATACACGAAATTCCAAAGAACCTTGTCATAAGCCTTGGAGATGTCTAGTTTCAGAGCCATACTAGTGTTCTTACATTTCTCCATGGAGTGAATGATTTCATGAGTGGTGATAACAGCATCAAGAATCTGTCTTCTTGGGAAAAACCCTTTCTGGTTGGGATTGATAATTTTTTCGAGGAGGGGTTTGATCTGGTTGGTGATAATTTTGGATAGGATTTTATACGTAGTGTTACAAAGACTTATGGGCCAGAAGTCACTCATGCATCTACACTACTCTTTGTTAAAATAATATTTGAAACAAGTTTACTGATGATGAGAAATTTATTAAAATTTAATTTAATTTTATGTTCAATATGATGGCATAACTATGTAGTGATTACACCCATTTAGAGATATTGTTATCAACTATGGATTCAATAATTGAAAGAACCAAGAGATATATGTAAAAATAGTATTTTCTATACATAAGATTGCCAAGACAAATTCAAATAGTTAGATCATTATACTATAAATTTTATTGTTCCTCACAACAGATTAATTATTTATACAAAGCTAGCATTCTCCACAAAAAAAGATTAATTCAAAAGAGATGATTAACACTGTAGGTGTTATTACCTTCCATCACTAGAATTAAATTATCCCTAGAAGATAAAAAAAACATATTTATATGACCCCAAGGTTTGTTAATTAATCAACCTCACAATGTACTGAAAGGAAGACTACTTAAGACAAGATAATATGCATTTGTCTAATAAAATACACTAGTTAACCAAGGTCTTTGTTGCTTGTATATTAGATCTTGTATGAATTTTTGTATGAATAACACTATGTGAGATAAATTTTCAATCTTCTTTATCTTCTTTTTGTCTCTATTGTCTTGATGATGGATCACAAAGTGTGATCTAGAACTCTATTACAAAAAATCATAAACAATCCAATCTTGAAACCATAAAGACTAAATTGTGCATTCTCCAAATCTAATATCGATAAGAAAAGTATAGTATGTCGTTTGATTATCTAGGAATTCACTTTTAGAAATTAGAATTAGCAAATGTTAGCTTTTACAAAAGTGAAATTACAATTTATAAAGAAATAAAAATGTTATATGATTAAAAATAATTAATATAGATTTGGATTTCTAATTTAATAATCATTATTTTAAATGAGAAAAAAATAACTTTCAAGTAAAGTTAATGGCTCCAAATTGATATCATAATACATTATAATTAAATATATACACATTAATAGATTAATTAAAGAGTTCATTATATTTTATCATGCCACGTTAAATTGTGTATATCTACACATTCAAACGTTTTTTGCATTAAATTGAAAATCAACAAATATTTCTAATTTAATTAAATATATACCATAATCAATAATTCTACCAATTAAATATACCAAGTAAAAATGAAATAAAAAGGAATATTTATCTCTACACAATAAAAAGAGTATATACCATTTTTATTTATTTATTTTTCCTTTCTTTTTGTTTTTCTTGAAAGCACCTAAATGCCTTCAAAGATTATCGCTTTGCAGTTCTACACCTTTTGATTAGCTATGTAAACTTTAGATAGTTATTTAATTTACACTCACTTAGTTGTTTTAGTTTCATTGTTATTTATTTTCATTTATCAATGCATTGGATACTCTTGTTAGCTTCATAATCTTCAGAAGTCATCGTGTAATAATTGGCAGTTCAACGAATGCAAAGTGGATTAACATTTAGTTAGCAAAATAAAATTGCTATTTGTGTGAGAGAAAGCATTTCTGTTCTACACCTTTTGATTAGTTGTTTAAACTTTAGATAGTTAATTAGTTTACAATCAGTTAGTTGTTTTAGTTTCACTGTTATTTACATTTATCAATGCATTGGATACTCTTGTTAGCTTCGTAATCTTCAGAAGTTATTGTGTAATAATTGGCAGTTCAGCGAATGCAAAGTGGATTAACATTTAGTTAGCAAAATAAAATTGTTATTTGTATGAGAGCAGACATTTCTGTTCTACACCTTTTGATTAGTTGCTTAAACTTTAGATAGTTAATTAGTTTACAATCAGGTAGTTGTTTTAGTTTCACTTTTATTTATTTGCATTTATGAATGCATTGGATACTCTTGTTAGCTTCGTAATCTTCAAAACTCATCGTGTAATAATTGGCAGTTCAGTGAATACAAAGTTGATTAACATTTAGTTAGCAAAATAAAATCGTTATTTGTATGAGAGCAGGCATTTCTATTCTACACCTTTTGATTAGTTGTTTAAACTTTAGATAGTTAATTAGTTTACAATCAGTTAGTGTTTTTAGTTTCACTCTTATTTATTTGCTTTTATCAATGCATTGGATACTCTTGTTAGCTTTGTAATCTTCAGAAGTCATCGTGTAATAATTGGCAGTTTAGCGAATGCAAAGTGGATTAACATTTGGTTAGATTAGAGTTTATGCATTAAATTAGATGGTAGTTAATATTTTATTTTAAAGTAATAATTAGTTAAATTTCATATTATTTCAAGCTTAGAATGTAACTTATTAAATTAATTTTATCGTCTTAGATTAATCAACCTTTTGGCGTTATTATTGATTAGTGGGTATAGGCTACCCCTTATTTTTATGTTTTCATTTTCTTAGGTTATTATGGTTACCCCCGACCCTTATCGTGCACGGTTGACTTGTGGTCAACCATGGTCAAACTTAGTTTGACCATCCTGCTTTTTGTGCTAGGTGTTCCTTATACCTCTTGGAACCTAGAATTTGAGTTTCGCACCTTTTGGAGATGGTTGACTTTTTGGTCAACTCTAGTTGACTTTTGTAAACTATCTTGATTTGTGTGTGTGAGCCTTCCTAAGTGCTTAGCGGGCCCTAGAAACCTCTTTTCACACTTATCGGTGCACATTTGACTTTTGGGTCAACTTGGGTTGACTTTTTGTCAACTGTCTTGATTTGTGTGACGATTGAAACATGTAGCTTAGGGATCCCTGTAGGATAGTTCTGAGAGATATCCTACCTCATATGACCTTTCTATTTACTATTTTTCTTCTGTACCATTTTGCGTGCAAGTGTTACCCTTGACGTAGTGTAAACATCCTTTAGCGTGTTATTAAAAATTTTAATTGTATTTTTTTGCCAAACTTTTCGGCATGACAAAATGAAGACAAACAAAAAGCGTGACGTATTTTTGTCACCGAGAAAAAATGCTAAAAATAATTGACTCATAAATGTCTCATTCGAAAACAAGCCTTATAAACCCGTACACTAACCATGATTTATTAATATCTCGATATTTAGCTATTTAGTGCATATGTTCTTAACTTCATATGCATACAATTTTGAATAAGCTATCCCCATAACCTTGTTTTCATGAACATAAATATTATAGTCTAAAAAAAGGCTTTTGCAAAACTTTGACACAATCTATTTCATAAAAGTGAAATTTTACACATAAAAAAGATCTTATTCCACTATAGTACTCTTAGTTAAAAGAATATTTGAAACAAGTTTATTGATGACGAGAAATTTATTAATATAAAATTTAATTTTATGTTCAATATGATGGCATAATTATGTAGTGGTTACACCCATTTAGAGATATCGTTAGCAACTATGGATTCAATAATTGAAAGAACCAAGAGATATATGGAAAAATAGTATTTTTTGTATATAAGATTGCCAAGACAAATTCAAATAGTTAGATCATTATACTATAAATTTTATTTTTCCTCACAATAGATTAATTATTTATACAAAGCTAGCATTCTCCATGAAAAAGGATTTATTCAGAAGAGATGATTAACACTGTAGGTGTTATTACCTTGCATCACTAGAATTAAATTATCCCTAGAAGATAAAAAAAAACATATTTATATGAGCCCAAGGTTTGTTAATTCTTCAACCTCATAATGTACTGAAAGGAAGACTAGTTAGGACAAGATAATATTCATTTGTCTAATAAAGTACACTAGTTAACCAAGGTCTTTGTTGCTTGTATATTAGATCATGTATGAATTTTTGTATGAATAACACTATGTGAGATAAATTTTTAATCTTCTTTATCTTCTTTTTTGTCTCTATTGTCTTGATGATGGATCACAAAGTGTGATGTAGAACTCTATTACAAAAAATCATAAACAATCCAATCTTGAAACTATAAAGACTAAATTGTGCATTCTCAAAATCTAATATCGATAAGAAAAGTATAGTATGTCGTTTGATTATCTAGGAATTGACTTTTCAAAATTAGAAGTAGCAAATGTTAGCTTTTACAAAAGTGAAATTAGAACTTATAAAGAAATAAAAATGTTATATGATTAAAAATAATTAATATAGATTTGGATTTCTAATTTAATAATCATTATTTTAAATGACAAAAAAAATAAATTTTGAGTAAAGTAAATGTCTCCGAATTGGTATTATAATACACTATAATTAAATATATATAGATTAATTGATTAATTAAAGAGTTCATTATATTTTATCATGCCACGTTAAATTGTGTATATCTACACATCCAAACTCTTTTTTGCATAAAATTTAAAATCAACATATATTTCTAATTTAATTACATATTATACCATATTCTGTAATATTACCAATTAAATACACCAAGTGAAAACGAAATAAAAATGAATATTTATATCTGCACAATAAAAAGAGTATATACCATTTTTATTTATTTATTTATTCTTTCTTTTTGTTTTTCTTCAAAGCACCTAAATGCCTTCAAAGATTATCGCTTTGAAGTTCTACACCTTTTGATTAGCTGTTTAAACTTAAGATAGTTAATTAGTTTACAATCAGTTAGATGTTTTAGTTTCACTATTATTTATTTGCATTTATCAATGCATTGGATACTCTTGTTAGCTTTGTAATCTTCAGAAGTCATCGTGTAACAATTGGCAGTTCAGAGAGTGCAAAGTGGATTAACATTTAGTTAGAAAAATAAAATTGTTATTTGTATGAGAGCAGACATTTTTGTTCTACACCTTTTGATTAGTTGTTTAAACTTTAGATAGTTAATTAGTTTACAATCAGTTAGTTGTTTGAGTTTCACTTTTATTTATTTGCATTTATCAATGCATTGGATACTCTTGTTAGCTTTGTAATCTTCAGAAGTCATCTTGTAATAATTGGCAGTTCAACGAATGCAAAGTGGATTAACATTTAGTTAGTGAAATAAAATTGTTATTTGTATAAGAGCATACATTTCTGTTCTACACCTTTTGATTAGTTGTTTAAACTTTACATAGTTAATTAGTCTATGATCAGTTGGTTGTTTTAGCTTCACTATGGAGTCTTATTCTACTCTGCCATGAAGCAAAATTATCTTTGTTCAACTTGGGCACATCTCGTCTGTTCATGTTGTGATCTTTGGCTTAGGTCTTGAAACCTTCCTTCTAAGCACACAAGCTCTGATACCAATTGTTAGTAATAACTGAGAGGGGGGGGGGTGAATCAGTGGCCTCAAAAACTTATCCTTAATCTAACCACCAATCAAATAAACCTCAGATTATTATGTCCCTACAAGATTCATGCCATGCAATACTTATTAATGATAAACTATCTGTCGGTTTTCCTTGTTTGTCCTTATTCTCCTTGATTACCGATAAGCAATATAATTATTTACCGAAATACAGTAAATATGTAGAGTATACTGATAAATCCAGTGTTAACTATGTCAGATACAAAACAATAAATAAATGAATCATACACACATAACACATGAATTTTTAACGTGGAAAACCTGTTAAGGGAAAAAACCACTGGGACTGGTACCCCAAATTTTCACTCTTCTGAAGTGAGCCCTATTAAGAGCCAACCCTGTTAAAGGTTACAAACACATTGTTAGGTGTGACCTTGTTAGAGGATTTTACACATATAGGTTGTCACTTAGTATCGGGCATCTAATGCTACCATCCTTGAATCAGCCTCTCTCTTAGACCGTCAATAGACATCGGGCATATCCAATGCTACTTTCATGAATCAACCTTTTTGGCACTCCTTGGGATGTACCTCAATATATAGAAGACTGTTAAGTCCCGCTCTATTAAGAGACTCGATGCTTCAATGGTTAAATTGAAACAAAATGACCTATTTCTAATGTAACTTGAATTGTAGATTTTCAGATCTATTTAAGTACATTACCTCTCTAATCAATGTATCAATTCAATTCTTTTGTGCTCCATACTTTCTGCTTTGTGATGTTGTGTTCACTGTTCGTCAGTGTCTACAGAATTCCTTAGCTCTCCTTCAACTTGATTGATCTGTACTACATGAAGTTGTTCTTCATTAGTTTCTCTTCAGCATCCTCTTTTTATTCACTCCCCTTAATCCCCTTTTCATGTGATACGAAAATGAATTAAACTTGTATCTTATATAGACATGATATTCACTATTTCTTGATTCTTGATTCTTGATTGGCATGAAAAACAATCCAGCCAATTTGATTTAAAGAATAAGTCCTGATTTATCTCATAGTTATCTTTATGCCAACTATACAAATCTTCTTTAAATCAATCACTTAACTCTGGTCAAATAAAAAAAAGAAAACAACCAGTTAAGTCCATCTTTAGCTCTTGCCAGCTAGATATTTTGTCATTTTTTGAACTCTCTGTTCCGTCCGTCAACTCTTCAGTTAGTCATCGGTTACAACTACCAGTTCTATCGGTGTAACTTTAGTTAGCTTCAAGATCTCTATCCGTCGGACATCATTAGATTTTTACTCGTCGGGCAACTCTATTATCATCTTGTTGGGCATCCCGTGGTTTTCTTCATCGGGAAACATTGTCTTCTTTTCGTTGGGTATCACTGTGACTTTTCTTCTTTGCTTTACTTATGGTGTGCACTCTGTTGGTGTTATCTGTCACTTAGCGAATACTTGACTTTTGTGCATTGTTGAAAGCATAACCTTTGTTCCATTGTTTCTCTGAAGTCTTTTGGCATTCTGTACATGACCGTACAGATGATATTAAGTTGACATCAATGAAAATGCAAACAATTAACTGATTTAATGCCTTGCATTATCTTCAACTTAACATTGTGAAGCATTTAATCACTTACATGTCATCATATTCTTGTTAGCTTCGTAATCTTCAGAAGTCGTCATGTAATAATTGGCAGTTCAGCGAATGCAAAGTGGATTAACATTTAGTTAGAAAAATAAAATTGTTATTTGTATGAGAGCAGGCATTTCTGTTCTACACTTTTTGATTAGTTGTTTAAACTTTACATAGTTAATTAGTTTACAATCAGTTAGCTGTTTTAGTTTCACTGTTATTTATTTGCATTTATCAATGCATTGGATACTCTTGTTTGCTTCGTAATCTTCAGAAGTCTTCATGTAATAATTGGCACTTCAATGAATGCAAAGTGGATTAATATTTAGTTAGCAAAATAAAATTATTATTTGTATGAGAGCAGGCATTTCTATTCTACACCTTTTGATTAGCTATTTAAACTTTAGATAGTTAATTAGTTTACAATTAGTTAGTTGTTTTAGTTTCACTACTATTTTTTTGCATTTATCAATACATTGGATACTCTTGTTAGCTTCGTAATCTTCAAAATTTGTCGTGTAATATTGGAAATTTAGCGAATGCAAAGTGAATTAACATTTAGTTAGCAAAATAAAATTAATATTTGTATGAGAGTAGGCATTTCTGTTCTACACCTTTTGATTAGCTGTTTAAACTTTAGATAACAGTTTATACATTTGGATTAACATTTGGTTAGATTAGAATTTATACATTAAATTAGATGGTAGTTAATATTTTATGTAATAATTAGTTAAATTTTATATTATTTCAAGCTCAAAATGTAATTTATTAAATTAACTTTACTGTCTTAGATAAGAAGGAAACAACACTACAAAAAGTGAATAGACAGCAAAAAACAATAGCTAGGGGTAAAAGATGGATACATTAAAAACCCCTCTGCACTTACAACCAGCCAAAAGATGAAACCTAGACCAAAAGATTATCAACCACAAAACACAGTTAAGTTTGTTTTTCCATAATCTCAGCAGAGTCAGCCATCACATTTTTATAGTTTTCAATAGCCTCTCTGAGATCTTTTATTTCCTTTGTGCTACCCAATTTCACCTTTTTAGGACTCACCCTAGTACGAGTCCTTGGCCCAGCAATGCTGGGGTCCATAGCAGTATCATCATCCTGTGTGATGGGAGTAGTGTTCCCATCTAGCACCGAGAGAAGTGCCTTTAAGTTGCTATCAGTCACCTTCATGTAACGCCCCGCCAGGGAAGCCAAGAGAGATTAACCTAAACATGTCACTATGTGTGCTGAATAATTTATTTTTTTATTAACATAAAGAAACATACAATCATGCGGAAGCGATTACCATTTATACACATGTCTTACACTCACATAGATTACACGACTCAAGGGTCCCATGACGTTGAATTACTTAAAGCAGAACAAAACTCACATAATAACAAAAGATTTCATCTGATTAATCATAACATATACAACTTACATAACATAATTACAATCCTCATGGATAACCATGAACTACCATAAACTCACATCCACTGCACATGTCGCAGGGTATGTGGTAATCACTCTAATCTACTTACTATTACAATTTTCAGATTAGGTATCACATGAGATACTCTAATACAAGATATACAATAATCAAATTACATAATAAATGATGAAGGAATATAAAGAGCTCATCTGCAAGAATCCATCAAGCATCTGGTACAAGGACGTCGAATCTCAATGGATAAAGAATCACTACCCCCCGTCCGTGTGGAACCACAAAGGTCCACCCCACCGTGCTGAGGAGATAACAACAGATCCCAATCAGATATCCAAAACCAACAAGGCATAACCACTAAGCAAGGGATCCTGATAGCTCTCTAATCCG
>MU223176.1:264505-283230 GCA_018584345.1 Thuja plicata | reverse complement strand
GCTTAGGTTAGGGTTTTGGATCTGTATGTCACCTCCCCTCTTTACCATTGAGATGAATATTTATGGGCACGCTCACTCCTGCCAATTCAGGGAAGACGATGCCCTGTACTTGCAATCCTGTCATCAAAGAACACACATGTACATACATAACATAATATCGCAATCAATGATAGGGATCGGTCGAATGTGTGGATCTCGCCGAAGCAAGTAACTACGTCTCCGTCCTCTACCACAACAACACATCAACAAGTACATTCACATATAAGACAACCATACACATGCAAGTATGGGGTAAGTACATCATAATCTGAAATCGACATATAATAATCAACATGATAACATCATCACATCTATCTATGCATAAGGTAAAATCATGACATCATACAACAAGTATCATCATCAAATGAAATAATATCTGCTCACACGAAATGTGGCCTAAAAGAATTCAGCCAACAACTGAAACCAATGCCTAAAGAGTACGACATCCTAACCTAAAAAGAAAAACACGAGTGGGTATTACACTTCACGCCTTCATAGTTATTTTTCATCATACGACTCAGAGTATCTTCAATACTCTGAATGCGAATTTCAGTCAGACACTGCAGGAAATTAACCACTGCATTAATCCTAAGATCAAGCTTCTCCAGCTGTCTTTTATTCGCTTCTTCCTCCTGGGTTTCATTGTTCTTAGTAGCCTTATTCACTGGTTCTGCAATCAGAATAGCAACCTTATTCACTCAGTTAGTTAATTTTTTTACAATAGGTTAGTTGTTTTAGTTTCACTGTTATTTATTTACACTTATCAATTCATTGAATACTCTTGTTAGCTTCGTAATCTTCATAAGTCATCATGTAATAATTAGCAGTTCGACGAATGCAAATTGCATTAACATTTAGTTAGCAAAACAAAATTGTTATTTGTATGAGAGAAGGCATTTCTGTTCTACACATTTTGATTAGCTGTTTAAACTTTAAATAGTTAATTAGTTTACAATCAATTAGTTCTTTAGTTTCACTATTATTTATTTGCATTTATCAATGCATTGGATACTCTTGTTAGCTTTGTAATCTTCAGAAGTCATCATGTAATAATTGGCAGTTCAGTGAATGCAAAGTGGATTAAAATTTAGTTAGCAAAATAAAATTGTTATTTGTATGAGAGCACACATTTCTGTTTTACACCTTTTGATTAGTTGTTTAAACTTTAGATAGTTAATTAGTTTACAATCAGTTAGTTGTTTTAGTTCCACTGTTATTTATTTGCATTTATCAATGCATTGGATACTCTTGTTAGCTTCGTAATCTTCATAAGTCATCGTGTAATAATTGGCAGTTCAGTGAATGCAAAGTGGATTAACATTTAGTTAGCAAAACAAAATTGTTATTTGTATGAGAGCAAGCATTTCTGTTCTACACCTTTTGATTAGGTGTTTAAACTTTAGATAGTTAATTAGTTTACGATGAGTTCATTGTTTTAGTTGCACTGTTATTTATTTGCATTTATCAATGCATTAGATACTCTTGTTAGCTTCGTAATCTTCATAAGCCATCATGTAACAATTGACAGTTCAGCGAATGCAAAGTGGATTAACATTTAGCTAGAAAAATAAAATTATTATTCGTATGAGAGCAGACATTTCTGTTCTACACCTTTTGATTAGCTGTTTAAACTTTAGATAGTTAATTAGTTTACAATCAGTTAGTTGTTTTAGTTTCACTATTATTTATTTGTATTTATCAATGCATTGGATACTCTTGTCAGCTTCATAATCTTCAGAATTCATCGTGTAATAATTGGTACTTCAACGAATGCAAAGTGGATTAACATTTGGTTAGATTGGAGTTTATACATTAAATTAGATGGTAGTTAATATTTTATTTTACAGTAATAATTCTAGTTAAATTTTATATTATTTCAAGCTTAGAACGTAAATTATTAAATTAACTTTATTGTCTTAGGTTAAAGAACCTTTCAGTGTTATTATTGATTAGCGGGTATAGACTACCCCTTATTTTCATGTTTGCCTTTTCTTAGTGTATTATGGTTACCCTCGACCCTTATCGTGCACAGTTGAGTTGTGGTCAACCATAGTCAAACTTAGTCTGACCATCCCAATTTTTGTGCAAGGTGTTCCTTATACCTCCTGGAACCTAGAATTTGAGTTTCGCACCTTTTGGAGATGGTTGACTTTTTGGTCAACTCTAGTTGACTTTTGGTCAACTATCATGATTTGTGTTTGTGAGCCTTCCTAAGGGCTTATCGGGCCCTAGAAACCTATTTTCACACTCATCGGTGCATAGTTGACTTTTGGGTCAACTTGGGTTGACTTTTTGTCAACAATCTTGATTTGTATGACGATTGAAGCATGTAGCTTAGGAAACCATATAGGATAGTTTCGAGAGCTATCCTACATTATCTGATCTTTCTGTTTACTATTTTTCTTCTATACCATCTTGTGTGCAAGTGTTACTCTTGAGGCAGTGTAGCCATCCTTTAACATGTTATTAAAATTTTAATTCTGTGTTTTTGCCCAACTTTTGGGCATGGAAAAATGAAGATATACAAAAAGCGTGACCTAATCTTGTCACCGAGAAAAAATGCTAAAAATAATTGACTCATAAATGTCTCATTAGAAAACAAGCCTTATAAACCTGTACACTAACCAGGATTTATTAATGTCTCGCTATTTAGCTATTTAGTGCATATGTTCTTAACTTCATATATATTTTATTTTGAATAAACTATCCCACTAACCTTGCTTTCATGAACATAAATATTAGTCTAAAAAAATACTATTGCAAAACTTTGACACAATTTATTTCATAACAGTGAAATTTTACACCTAAAAAAGTTCTTATTCCACTACATGTCTCTTTGTTTTTGATTTAAAAAGCAGCCAAAACTGGGGGGCTGACCTGAATAGACATAGCCAGCATGAGGAGTGCTGACAACCAACAAAAAAGACACACAACAAGCCCTCAACCTATGCCAATTTTAAAAACTAAAAACCACGAAAGAAAATCAACAGGCCCCAACTCCAACATGGAGCTGGTAACCAGCTTGGAAGTCCTAACATGCCCCAACCTCACCAAGAGCTTGGTAACTAGCCTATGGTAATAAGTAGCAGTAAAGTTAGCATTAACAGTAAAAAATGGTAAACCAGCACTACATAAACTTAAGTTTAACTATAGCTCAAACAGGCCCACATTGCCCACCGAAAAGTCTAGGCAAAAAAATTAAACATAGAAAAAGGAAACTACTTGGGGTTACCTTCCCCACCATTCAACAAGAGCTTAAGCTAGTCATCTATGAGGAACTAGTATAGTTCTTCATCCTTTCGATATCCTCCCGAAGAATTCACTTTCTCCATATGAAGGAGTTGGAGTGTAGTTGCTGCCGCATGCATGACCTTCACAACAAAGTCCGCGATCCTATTAAATATTTCCTTGAGAATTTTGATTTCCTCTCTAATTTCCCTTAACTCCTCCTTTGGGTCAGAAAGAAAGAGGGGATCCTGAGGTCCTTTAGCTTTATGGGGAGTGTCACTCACAACATCAGACATTTTCTCATCTATCTTCTTGGAGTCCTCCAGGGATCCCTTAGGATCTTTGTTATCATTGATAGCCTTGGTGTTATCCTTTTCCTCCTGGGGGCTCTGTAGTTAAGCGTGGCGAGTCCACTTTCTTCTCCTCAAAGATATTTTTCTTTGAAAGGTCAAAGGAGGGGAGAAAGAAACTAGCAGAGACTTGAGAGTCATGACTTTTCTCAGTCCCTTCCCCAATAGGGCTTTTCTTCTTTTTTTCCCTTTCTCTCTCCTCAACCTTAACTTTCTTCCCCATTTTATCTTTCCCCCTGGTGTCCATGTTAATTTCTTCTTCCTCCTCTGACTCTTCTTCCTCTTCATCCTCATCAAGGCTTCTCTTTCTCACAACCTTTTGCTTATATATGGTTTTGGTGGTGATTCTATTAGATCTCTGCCTACTATTGTTTTCCTCCTCTCCTTCAGAATCAATGGTGATTTGGTCACCGTTAGCAGAGCCTATTTTATCCTTCTTGGAAGCAGGGGTTTTAGAAGAAGTCGTGGGGTTAGAAAGAGTAACCTGCAGCTCATTAGGATTCTCAGGACATACCACAAAGTTATGAAGAGTAACAGTCCTAGGCAGACAGAGGGTGAGATGGAAATTGTAGAGGCATAACATTAAACCCTAATGGAGAATACAATAATTCTGCCTGGATTTCATTTTTTCTTTGACATCTATAACAGATGCTTCCATCGAATGGAGCAGAAAAAAAGGAAAAGAGATGAAATCGCTGTACCTAAAGTGGTTTAGGAGCGGGAAATGGTAGTTGTAATAGGTGCCGAAGCAGCCTTCCAGATTGATATACTTCATCAAAACGAGGCACATTTCATTCCATGGGTTAGGCAACACCATTCTATTGAAACCTCCCTTTATGCATTTGGGAACCTCCATTTTTTTAAAGAATCTTTTCATATGGGTGTCATCACGGCTTTTGGTGATCTTCTTCCATTTTCTCCCCTCTGTGGAGAGACCCGTGGCCTGCACAATAACCTCCTCATTAATCTCAAAAGTAATGCCATTTATCATGACTTTGCGCTCATCCCAAGTTTTTACCAACTGCAGAGAGACCAGTTTGTCACCGTCACCCATAGCCTTGATGAATGGGTAGAAACCACCCTCCTTTAGGTAGTTGACAACGCACAGATTTTTGATGAATTCATCCTTGATCCTAGCAAGTTCCACCCACACCATGTCCCCGCCCATCTTCGAGTTGTAATCAGACAAGTCTTCCTCCTTGGTCTCAACTGACATCCCACTTTTCACTCCTTTGTTTAGCACAAACCTCACCAGAACAAAGCAAGCAACCTAGCAAATATAGAAGGCTTTGCTCCAGATGAAAAACCAGGTGGTTGTATTGTTTGACTCCTTGAAAAGTTGGCTCGTACAGATCATGTGGTTGGCTGGGATGAAAGAATAATCTTTGCAAGCCAAGAAATGATAACGCCATAAAGGCTTAATGCAACCATTAATCGCAATAGTCTTATCAATCTCTCCTTGCACGTGCCATGCTCCACCTCTTCTTTAAATTTGAAAAAGTTTGTACTTTTTCTAAAAATGGCTTTGATAGCCCGTCTTTTCAGCTGGCAATAATTAATTGAACCGAATCCTATATCTCTTTTAAAATTTTAATTGATACGGCACCTCGTGAACTTGCCTGCCGCCTTTCTCAACCAATCAAAATCAACCTCATAATTCATCATTAAAATTACTTTCTTTTTCCACAAGCGAAATAACATGCTTGGGTAGAGAATTTAAATTTCTCCAGCATCTTAAGCCATTCTCAGCAAGACCCATGGTCACCAGCATGTTAGCCACCGTATTACCTTCTCGGTAAATATGTTGAAGCTTGAAATCATCAAACCTAGGGAGCAGCAGATAGATGTCCTGCAGCACATTTGCCAACATCCAGCCAGTAGTAGAGTTTCCTTTAACCAGCTTAATCACAATTTTAGAATCACCTTCTATGATTAATCTTTTAATCCCAATATCAATCGCCACCTTTAATCCCCAAAGGAGAGCAGACATCTCGACCATATTATTAGACCCCTTCCCTAGGTGGATCGCATAGGCCATGATCATGTGACCCTTTTGATCTCTAAGAATACCTCCACCTGTAGCAGTACCATTGGAGGCAGTGCCATCAAAGTTCAGCTTGGTTATATTTTCCTCTGGGGGTGACCATTTAGTATTTAGTCTAGCCAAAATCTTGGAGTAGTCCGTCACATAGAAAGAGGTGGGAAGAATCCATTCCTTATCTATCATATACTCCATTCCATTGGGGGGTGGGGGGGGATTTTCCAGCAGCAGGTGTCCAGGTTTTCCTTCAGCAGGTTCACAGCCAGCCGCACCGTTCCTTCAACATGGTTGTCCTCCCCTCTGAAAATCTGGTTGTTCCGCTCCTTCCATAGACTCCAACAGACATGTGGGGGTAATAGATGCCAAAGGATATTAAAAGAATATTAATACACGTCTCTTTGTTAAAATAATATTTGAAACAAGTTTACTAATGATGAGAAATTTATTAAAATAAAATTTAATTTTCTCTTCAATATGATGGCATAATTATGTAGTGGTTGCACCCATTTAGAGATATTATTAATAACTATGGATTCAATAATTGAAAGAACCAAGAGATATATGTAAAAATAGTATTTTATATATATATAAGATTGCCAAGACAAATTCAAATAGTTAGATCATTATACTATAATTTTTATTGTTCCTCACAACAAAATTATTATTTATACAAAGCTATCATTCTCCAAGAAAAATGATTAGTTCAAAAGAGATGATTAACACTATAGGTGTTATTAACTTGCATCACTAGAATTAAATTATCCCTAGAAGATAAAATCAATATTAATATGAGCCCAAGGTTGGTTAATTCTTCAACCTCGTAATGGGCTGAAAGGAAGACTAGTTAAGACAAGATAATATGCATTTGTCTGATAAAATACACTAGTTAACCAAGGTCTTTGCTGCTTGTATATTAGATCATGTATGAATTTTTGTATGAATAACACTGTGAGATAATTTTTCAATCTTCTTTATCCCCTTTTTGTCTCTATTGTCTTTATGATGGATCACAAAGTGTGATCTATAACTCTATTAAAAAAAATCATAAACAATCCAATCTTGAAACCATAAAGACTAAATTTTGCATTGTCAAAATCTAATATCGATAATAGTTTTTGATTAAGTAAAACAGGTTTTACAGGGTTCTTGAAACCTGAATCAAATTGTTCAGAGATAAAACATTAAAAAAAACAAAAGAAAGTTCAGATCCAAAGAGCAGAGTAGGCCAAAAAGGCCAGAACAAAAGAACATCTAAAGCTTCTTAAAAAGAAAATAAAACCTGAATGTAGAAAAAATGCCTAGGGGGCCCTAAGAAAGGTCCACCATTAGAGTGGCCGCCTTGGCCTCAAGTAGCTCCATGTGGGCAGCCGACTCCTTGATTTTCTAGATGGTACTCTCCCTATCCTTTTCCTTAGACTTCTTGGTTCTGGCCCTAGTTCTTTTGCCAGGTCCCTGATCAGTGTTCTGATCGGTCTCAACCTCAGTGCTTGCCACGTCCATCCCCTCCTCCAGCTTCTCAATGATGGTGTTGGTGTGTTCTCTGGTATGTTTTAGGATGTTATAGCTTTGTTCAGCTGTGTTCTTAAGAGTGGTTTCCACCTTGGTCATGTTGTCCTCCATCTTCTTGACTTGGATGCTCAGATTCCTCTATTCCTCATCCTCACCATCCCTTTTCTCCTTATTGGTACCTCTAACCATGTTTTTGAGGTCCTCAACTTCCTAGTAGAGCCATTTGATTGTTCTGTAATTATCTAACATGTTGTTTTTGGTGTTGTTGAGCAAGTTCAGGTCAAATTCCCTGGTATTGTTGCGTAGCACCACCATTGAGGGGTCAATAAATTATTCCACCTTAATCTTCCTGCCTTCACTTTCTTTGACTTTGGGGTTTATAATTTCTCTAGTGATTCCTATTTTAGCCATCTTAATGTTGAAGTCTCTTTAGCCAAAAATCCTTCCCTTATCAGCCATATAACAAGATAAATCTTTTTCCTGGTGCTTGCCCAAATTTTGGGGTGTGGAGTCTAAAACAGGGGAAGCTCTGTATTTCTTGTCCTCCATGGAGTTCCTATCAGTGCTCGCCTCCCTATCTTTCTCCTTTCTGCTTTGGAGTTTAGCGGGCATAGTATGCTTCCTCATTCTTTCTTTCCCGGTTGTTATTTCCTCCTCGCCTTCCGAATCCATACCTTCCTCATTCTCATCATATTCCTCATCCGAGGAAATAATCATGGCTTTCTATTTTTTGGGGGTAACCATGATCTCTTTTTAAACTTTCCTCTAGATACCTTTCCTCTTCTTTGATGATGAGCCCTGGTAGTTCTTCTTTATTACATACTCCTCATTCTCATCACAATGCATGCCCTCACTGTCCTCTGTATCTGAGGGCATATAATTAGACCCCGAGGCCTCCCTCTCCTCTTTCTGACCAATTTCCTTGCCCAGGATTTGAGCCTTAAAGTATTTATAAATCAACAGCAGAAGCCCTTCATCCAGGGCGGGGTTAGAAATAACCTTCTCTCTACACCTGTTAATATTCTCGTTTATAGAGTCATATAAATAAAAGGGAATAGACACCTTAATACCATGGCATAAATTATTCAAAAGTACAAATGGTAGGTGTGGATTCTATCAAACCTGGTATCAAGGGTGATGTAGTAGATAATAGCCCAGAGAACAAACCTCCCCAAAATTTTCAGCCCATCAGGCAGGTAGTGGGTGCCGACTTTGGTGAGGTCGTTCTTTTCCTCCTTATTGCTAACATATTCACTGATTGCAGTGTCCAAGATCTTTCGGTCTCTATAGAATTTTTTTCCAATAATGGGGATCCCGGTGACCGTAGAGATGACCTCCTCACTCATCGTAAATGTTCTTCCCTCAATCTCGATGCTACCTTCGTTCCAGTTTTTGACAAAAAATCTATCCACAGACTGTTTCCCGACATGGAGCCTTTCAATAAAGGTAATAATCTTTCCGTTTTGTAGATGTTTCCAGACTTTGGCCCGCCTCTGCCATTTTTTACTATCCTTTGCAGGCTCCCTTCTATGTCTTCCCCCGCCCAGCGTGCGAGGATAATGCTCAAATAGGGGAAAATCTCTGCTAAAACCAACTTTCACCAAATGAATCTAGAATGATCTTTTGTGATGCCTTGAGTTGGAAGTAATGTCTTTGTTTTTGAGTACCCAGTAAGTGTGCGAGCTTTGATTTTAGTTGTTTCCCTTCCATCTTGTCTCGTACTTACCATTTATGGCGACACCATTACCTTTTCGAGCTATCACTATCATGATTAGTTTCTATGTGTCCCTCCTTCCAGTGGATTCGGTCATAATCCACAATATCTAAAGCTTCACGTGGAAGATCTCCTCCACAAAGCCAGCGTGTCTGCCTTTCACTTCACACCGCCCAGTTGGCGAACCAGTCGGTAATATGATTACCTTCTCTATACACGTGGCTAATTTGCACCCTTTCAAAGGTATTCAATAGGCTCCATGTCTCCTCAATCATGTTGGCAATTGTCCACGAAGGAGGGTGATGATTCTTAAGGCAGTTAATAATGTTTCGGGAATCACCTTCTAACCATAGTTGTTTGATTCCCAAGTCATGTGCTAACTTTGTCACTTGGAGGGCTGCGCTCGCTTCCGCGAAATGGTTGGTTTGAATGCCTAATGGGAAGCTAATGGAAGCAATGCCCTGACCGTAGCAATTTTGAATAGTGCCTTCGCTTCCCGCCTTACCTGGATTTCCCTTGGCCACGCATCAAAATTGGCTTTGGACCAGCCTTCTGGTGGGCAGTAATTGGTGTAGCTCTGTCTAATATCCATGGTCTTCTTGGGGTCTGAAGAGTCAGCTATTCCAGCACCTGCAAAAGGATTAGTATTGCCACATAAAACAAAGTTCTCCAACAAAGCATGATGGATTTTTTCAAATATGATTTTGGGGCTAGCACTGCATTCTCTAAAGATGTGATTGTTTCGTTCTTTCCATATGCCCCAGCAGAGGTGAGGGAGCACCCATGATCAGATTTTGTGAAAGGCGGTTTTTTTGAAGGGCCAGGTCCAGTGAGAGACAATAGTTAACAAAAGTATGTCGTTTGTTTATCTAGCAATTGACTTTTAGAAATTAGAATTAGCAAATGTTAGCTTTTACAAAAGTGAAATTAAAATTTATAAAGAAATAAAAATATTATATGATTAAAAAATAATTAATATAGATTTGAATCTCTTAGATAAAAATAACTTTTGAGTAAAGTAAATGGCTCCAAATTGATATCATAATACACTATATTAAATGTATACACATTAATTGATTAATTAAAGAATTCATTATATTTTATCATGCCACATTAAATTATGTATATATACACATCCAAACTTTTTTTTTTTTTTGCATTAAATTGAAAATCAACAAATATTTCTAATTTAACTAAATATTATACCATAATTAATAATATTACCAATTAAATACACCTAGTGAAAACAAAATAAAAAGGAATATTTATCTCTACACAATAAAAAGAGTATCTACCATTTTTATTTATTTATTTTTTCTTTCTTTTTGTTTTTCTTCAAAGCACCTAAATGCCTTCAAAGATTATCGCTTTGAAAGCAGCTAACTGCCATATTGAAGCTGGCAAATCCTGTTCATCTGCAATAACAATGGGAGAATCCAGAGTAGATAAATTTTTAAGGTTTATTATTTTAGTATGCATGCTAATGGACCCCATTAGAGCGCATCCACAGACCAGACTTTTAGCCTACGGATGCAGCCCTATCCCCAACAACAACGCCACACTCTTTACCGAAAATTTAATGGGAGCTCTGGCATATGTAGTGGAAAATGTTGTTCCATCTGGATTTGCTACAAAAGATGAGACGGGAGCAACAGATTGCGCAGACTGCATGAAGGTGGCACGAAATAAAGTTAGCCATAGCTTGCAAATTCAAATCCATCAAAATAAAATAAGACCATTTTGATAAATTCCATTTTCATCCTTCCAAATATTCTACGCTTGAAGATGAGACTCCATCATACTCGCCTCTTGGTCTTCAAAATGAAAATCGCATGAACGTCAAGACAATGTGCATATTTATCTACCTATTTATATGGTTGACTCTCGCCATTTCGATAACCATAGCAATTGTTCTAAATTTGTTTATATTTTAAACTATAGATGGCAATAGCATTTGTATTTCTTCTTTATACTACCTTACATTTTGTACTATGCAGACAAAGAAGTGTTCAAATTTCAACAGAAGAAACATATGACTATAAACAAGTCAAATCTTTTGTGCGTGGTTGAACAAAAGACATTTAAGATGACTGAAATTTTTAGATCCTCAGACATTTAAGATATTGTACGTCCGTCAGCTCTTCCATATCAGCGAGATGGGCATGACCAGACAAAATATTGGAGCAAAATTGAACACAGAACTGAGTGTATCATAAAAATTCTTGTATGTTTACTGGAAACTAATAATAATGATGTTTTATGTATGAAAATTCTTTTATGTAACAGGGTAAAATATGAGTTTTATAGAGGGTTTGTTCCAGCTTGATGTTATGGCTTACAAATCTTTCGAATTACTATAAAAAACAAACATTGCCAAAATAGTATTGTGGCTTATAAATTATAGATAACTGACGCTACATGCACAACCAGAAGATCTTCGTGCAGTTCTACACCTTTTGATTAGCTATTTAAACTTTATATAGTTAATTAGTTTACAATCAGTTAGTTGTTTTAGTTTCACTGTTATTTATTTGCATTTATCAATGCATTGGATACTTTTGTTAGCTTCGTAATCTTCAAAAGTCATCGTGTAACAATTGGCAGTTCAGCGAATGCAAAGTGGATTAACATTTAGTTAGCAAAATAAAATTGTTATTTGTATTAGAGCAGGCATTTCTTCGCCATCTTTTCGTCTCTGTAATGTATAAGAAGGGAAGGTAAGGGAAATCCTTTATTTTGTACAATGATTGATTTAAGAGAAAAAAAATTACTAGATGTATTGCTATTTTTCTACCTGATCTACCGGCACTTGTAGAGACCTCGGCATTTGTGCTATGGAAGCCTCTAGCTTCCCTTCCAATATCTTCTCTACTTCACTCATGCTTGGTCTCTGACTCTCATCGTCTTGAATACAGCGACCCCCAACCACAACGGCTCTTCTCACCTCTTCGATATTCGTGTCACTTGCTATCCTTGCATGCAAAATGTGTATTATGTTCCCACATTGAACTTGAGATGAAGCCCAGGAAGGAAAGTACAACCTGCTTTTCTCCTCCACCGTTAAATCCAGATTCCTACGACCAGATATAATTTTGAGTAACGTCATGCCAAAACTGTATACGGATACCTTGGGAGTGATCGAAAGGCCGGGATCCACTCGGGGGCCAGGTATCCTGGAGTTCCTCTTGTGGTTGTCAATAGATGGTTGAAATCTCTCCCCACCACCTTTGCCAACCCAAAATCAACAATCTTCGGGTTGAAGTCACCATCCAGAAGAATATTTTCAGGCTTAATATCGCAGTGAATGATCTGATCCCTGCATTCCTCATGGAGATAGACTAATCCTCGTGCAGTTCCCACTGCGATCTGAAATCGGGTCTTCCAATCCAGCACCTTATCTGCTTCTTTCTCTTCTGTAAAGAGTGAGGAATTTAGAGAGCCGTTGGGCATGTAGGTGTTAGGAAAGCTATTTGCGGAACCGCTTTCCAAATGCCAACTTACAGGAGAAATAATATAAAGTTCAAACTACTGAGATGCATAGGAAAGAAAAGAACAGAGAAAACATAATAATGCACAAAAGATAAACACATGATACTAGATTTAACATGGGAAACCCTTTCAGGTAAAAACCCACCACACAAGAACCCGACTAACTCTTTGTATTATAGTAATCAATATTACATACAATGAATAGCAGATTCTTGCATAGGCTCACAGGCTCAGATTGTCGTTACAATCAACCTCACACTTCACCCATCTAGCCTCCCTTTCTAACGAATCCCACAAACATTTATACACTCTGTGATTCGTTATAGAATTTGGTAGAACAACTGCCGCTCTATGAAACGGTTACTAATAGCCTTGGCACTCCTCCAGTCGACGGTCCCTTCGCCATCGGGTCACTCCCTTCGCCTCGGACACTCCCTTCGGCACTTTTGCCTCCATCGGGTGATTACCTCCGGGTGACCTTTTACCTCCGAGTGATTACATCCGGGTGACTACCTCTAGGTGATTACCTTCGGGTGACCTTTTACCTCCGGGTGACCTTTTACCTCCATCCTTCACCACACTCTAGATGTACGACATCACTCCACCGTACCTCCAGTCTTTGCCGTACGGGAGTCTCCTTGTCGTACGGGAACTCCTCTTCCCTTCAAGCCATACGTGACTCCTCTTTTCCATTCTCTTCATCGTATGGTGACTTTTTGCTGTACAGTGAAATACCGTACTTCATTATCCCAACAATCTCTCACTTGATGAAGTACGAAGTTACTTAACATGGCTAACATGAAAGCAGAATCCACACCTTGACCAAGGACCCCGTTGAGCCCTCAAGATGTCAACATCTTCAGTCACATGAAGATAAACATCTCCAATCAGTACTTTAGCAAATGTGAAAAGATCACCCGGAGGTAATCACCCGATGGAGACAAAAGTGCCGAAGGGAGTGACCTGATGGCGAAGGGACTATCGACTGGAGGAGTGCCAAGGCTGCTAGTAACCATTTCATAGAGTGGCAGTTGTTCTACTAAATTTTATAACGAATCACAGAGTGTATAAATGTCTGTGGGATTTGTTAGAAAGGGAGGCTAGATGGGTGAAGTGTGAGGTTGATTGTAACGACAATCTGAGCCTGTGAGCTTGTGCAAGAATCCGTTATTCATTGTATGTAATATTGATTACTGTAATACAAAGAGTTAGTCAGGTTCTTGTGTGGTGGGTTTTTACCTGAAAGGGTTTCTCACGTTAAATCTGGTCTCATGCGTTTATATTTTGTGCATTATTATGTTTTCTTCGTTCTTTGCTTTCCTATGCATCTCAGTAGTTTGAACTTTATATTATTTCTCATGTAAGTTGACATTTGGAAAGCGGTTCCGCAAGTAGCTTTCCTAACAAGTGGTATCAAAGGCAGACCCATTACCATTATTCTGTTGGATAGGGTTGGTTGTTTGGGTAGGGTTGGCCGTTGGTGTCAATTTGGTTCCAGTGGGAGTTAGTGAAGTGTTGTTCTTGCCATCGAGATGGCACGTACATTAGGGAGAATAGAAATTGAAAAGTTTAATGGCACAAACTTTGAGTTGTGGAAACTTAAAGTTGAAGATATGTTGGTAGACTGAGATCTATGGACTGCTGTGTCTGGGAACAAGCCTTCAGGCATGAAGCAGGAAGATTGGGATCTGGCAGATTGAAAGGCAAGAGGAATGATACGATTGACACTAGCATATAGTGTTCTGTTAAACGTCTATGAGGAGAAAATTGCACATTCTTTGTGGAAGAAATTGGGAGATATTTATCAGGGAAAATCCTTGGTAAACAAGCTCTTCCTGAGAAAGAAATTGTACTCTCTGAAGATGGACGAAGGAATTGCTGTGGCTGGTCATTTAAACGTGTTCAATATGGTGATTGCACAATTGACATCTGTTGGTGTGTCCATAAGTGAAGAGGAGCATTGCATGTTATTGTTGAGTTCTTTGCCTGATTCGTGGGAGCATCTTGTGATGGCCATTGGAAGTACGACTACTCAGTTTAAAATGGATGAAGTAGTTTCCACACTTCTGTCAGAGGAGATGCGGAGGAGATCTTCTGAGGTGGCTAAGAAGGCTCTTGCTATTCGAGACCAATCAAAGGACAACGGCAAGAAGAAATGCAAAGCGAAGTGCTGGAATTGCGGGCAGACTGGTCATATCCGAAAGGATTGCAAAGAGAAGAAGAAAAAGAAGAAAGTGGAGAGTTCTTCTGATTTTGAGTCTTCTGATAGTGACGGTAAAGATGCCAGCGATGCTGCTTTGGCTAATCGGTCATCTGATGATGAATGGTTGGAATAATTCAATCTTCATATGGAAGATGGTGGTCACGATGCCATGTGCGACTTGAAACTACAGTACAGTAGGAGTTGTTGGCAGTGACGTACGTTCCATATGTAACTCATCACCACAGTTCAGTGGGAGTTGTTGGCAGTGATGTAGCAAATGGTCTTCATCAGTATTGTAGATGGTAGAAGGTGAGATCCTAATATGACAGAAGTATCTTTTCACATTCGCTGAAGTACTGATTGGAGATGTTTATCTTCATGTGACTGAAGATGTTGACATCTTGAGGGCTCAACGGGGTCCTTGGTAAAGGTGTGGATTCTGCTTTCATGTTAGCTATGTTGAGTAACTCCGTACTTCATCAAGTGAGAGATTGTTGGGATAATGAAGTATGGTCTTTCACCGTATGGCAGAAAGTCACCATACGATGAAGAGAATGGAAAAGAGGAGTCACGTATGGCTTGAAGGGAAGAGGAGTTCCCATAAGACAAGGAGACTCCTGTACGACGAAGGCTGGAGGTACGGTGGAGTGATGTCGTACATCTAGAGTGTGGTGAAGGTTGGAGGTAAAAGGTCATCCGGAGGTAAAAGGTCACCCGGAGGTAATCACTCGGAGGTAAAAGGTCACCCAGAGGTAATCACCTGGAGGTAGTCACCCAGACGTAATCACTCAGAGGTAAAAGGTCACCCAGAGGTAATCACCCGATGGAGGCAAAAGTGCCGAAGGGAGTGTTCGAGGCGAAGGGAGTGACCCGATGGCAAAGGGACCGTCGATTGGAGGAGTGCCAAGGCTGCTAGTAATCGTTTCATAGAGTGGCAGTTGTTCTACCGAATTCTATAATGAATCACAGAGTGTATAAATGTTTGTGGGATTCGTTAGAAAGGGAGGCTGGATGGGTGAAGTGTGAGATTGATTGTAACGACAATCTGAGCCTGTGAGCCTGTGCAAGAATCCATTATTCATTGTATGTAATATTGATTACTGTAATACAAAGAGTTAGTCGGGTTCTTGTATGGTGGGTTTTTACCTGAAAGGGTTTCCCACGTTAAATCTAGTCTCATGCGTTTATCTTTTGTGCATTATTATGTTTTCTCTGTTCTTTTCTTTCCTATGCATCTCAGTAGTTTGAACTTTATATTATTTCTCCTGTAAGTTAACATTTGGAAAGCGGTTCTGCAAGTAGCTTTCCTAACAGCAGGCATACACCAGTAACCTTTGCGAGCGTTCTGCATAAAATCCATATAGCCATACCAAATTCACATGTTGTAGATTATCGATGGTGTTTATTTTTGCACGAAATTTCTTCTCTGCGCTTCCTGAACCCTCCAATCTCTTAACCACCACAAGCGTGCTATCAGCCAGAGTTCCTTTGAACACCGAACTGAAAGCTCCTCTTCCCATCTTGTGTTTGAAATTCCCAGTTGTGATTCGCAGTTCTTTGTAAGTGAACATTTTGAGCATGATTGGCACGTCCTCTTCAACTCTTTTCTTCTACAGTCTTCGCCGTTTCCAAAGAACAAGTGTGACCAAGAGGAGAGCTAAGGAGAAAGCCGCGGCTGAAAGAAGTAAAATAAAAAATGCAGGGTATTTTCTGCTTCTCTCTGATGTCGAGATCGGCAACTCCGAAGCAGCCAACCTAATGAAGATGGAATGACTATTTGACGAAACACTCATTTTGAATAAATCGTCAAACCAGAGTCTACAGACAGGTGGATCAGAAACTATAAATGCAAAAGCTGTGCAGGAGCAATTATGGAGATAAGAAGTCCTGCAATCATCCATAGTTGGCTTGTTCTTGTATGAGACAGCTTGTTCTTCGGGCAAGGATTGATTCTTTGCTTTGAAGAAGCTGTCTGTAGTTCTCGCTGTTGCAGAGCACTGCAGGGGTTTTTGCCAAGTACACCCTGTTGACTACCAACCCTGAGAATCGTTGTTGGGCATGAAACCCTCAACACAACTGCACACATCATTTGCATTGTAGAGGCCATATGCTCCACAGATTTCATACTCACTGCATTGACCTCGGTATGTCGACCATCCCTCATTCCATGTACCATCATTCAGCCCGTAGTAAACTTTTAACTGGCCATTGTCGTCTACTAGCTCCCGTGCTCTCACAATATTTCCTCACGGCCATAATATATTCTGAAAGTAGAATCTTGAAGGAGAAACCCTCACATAAGAACTATTGTATCCACTAGTATAATAATTCAGCTCTGGAAAATTGGTAAAATAACTCCCAGTCCACTCTCCAGTGGACCAATATGGAACGCTGTTGTTATAGGTCAGCACCAATTGTATCTTTCCTTGAGACATTTTTGGTCTATAGGAGAAGAGCCCACTTGCGGGATCCGTAGAACTCTTCCACAACGTTAGCTTCATGCCATTCCAAAATTTCATGCCAGACAGCCATGTATCTCCTGGATGAGCGAAACTCTGCGAAACAATCTCAGAATTGTTTTGGATGATGAAATTACCAGATTCTGTTATCACTGCCCTCCATAAATCTTTCTTGATCAACAAGGAACACATCTGCACTTTCCACAGGCTGAAGTTCTTGCTTGCGAATTTCTCCACTTTCGTATCCTCCATCTTTTCAAAAATTCAACCCCGATTTCCAATCTGCACAACATGTGCTCTGATACCAATTGAAAGAATTTGAATGCGAAAGAATAAACAACAAATGCAAATTACAAATGAGCAGAGGCAGTGAATATAAAGTCTTCCAACAATATTACAATCAAGAGTCTTCGAATATGAAGAGTCATAATAAGAAGGAAAAGACAAAAGGGACTGTTGGCCTTCAGTTCTCAACACCTTTTAGACCATTATCAGTCGACCAAACTGACCGACCATTTATATTAAACAATCTTAGAAAACTGTCGCTCGAAAAGTTGAGAACGCCAGGCATGCCTTAGATAGGATTATCTCTGTTAGCGACCCAAACTATGACCCTTGGAGAGCTTCGTGCGTACCAGATGCCAACATACAAATTATTCGTTCCATTCGGACTGAAAAAACCCAAAACAAACGTGTCATTCTCTAATATTATGGTCTAATTTCCAGCGAGCAAATCACCTTGCAAAAGCGTATCTAGTTCACATGAAATGCAATTATTCAGTCCAATAATCATGGCAATTGCAAGGACCAAATACTTCATTTCCATTTTGATAACCTTAGCAATTATTCAGAGATTAAGCTGTTTACATGGTTGACTCCACGTCTCCACTAGGATTCCATCAAATCCTAGTGTCTGTATTTCTCCTATATATTGCCTTTTATTTATAATATCAAGGCAAAGAAGTTTTACGCTGTGAATAGAAAAAACGCATGATTATAGATAAGTCAAATCTTTTGCACGTGTCTTGACAAAAGACATTGAAGGTGACTATAAATATGTTGGCCCCTCAGATATTTAAGATATTCTTGTGCCCATGGCTTGACAAAAGACATTGAAAATAACTGTAAATATGTTGGCCCCTCAGACATTTAAGATATTCTTTTGCCCATGGCTTGACAAAAGACATTGAAGATGACTGTAAATATGTTGGCCCCTCAAACATTTAAGATATTGTACGTCTATTTGTCCTTTAAACATTATCCTTTAACAGTATTCAAATGAAAATCATACGAAGATGCTGCATACCTGAGTTTTCTCTTCCTTGCCTTTGTATCATGCTTCCCCTTGTCTCTTTATTTCCTGCATCTTCATATATTGCTACACAACTAGATGCATGATGTTAAATCCATTTCTAATTACATACATGATCGTAAGTTAAGCCACAACAATATTATAGCGAAAATACATCATAAGTTTTTTCAACTAGCTTCGTAAAGAGATACAACTATGCAAAAATTATTGGTAAGGGGTGGCGAGGTAAGAGAGAGCTCCACAGAACAAAACCTAAGGGCCAGACCTAATGCCTCGGGGGCTCATCGTAGATGGCCTTGCCTACGTACTCGCAGAGACATCGTAGTTCGGGTAGACTTTAATAAAAAAAAAAAGAAAAAAGAAACCAATCTTTAAAGAATG
>MU223176.1:226189-236371 GCA_018584345.1 Thuja plicata | reverse complement strand
AAGAAACTTGTAAGTAATCAAATGGTTACCTTATAACCAGAATGCTACAGAATACCTTGTAAACTTAGCATAGAAAAGCATACACAAAGAGTAAAAAGACAGCAATAGAGGAGAGTAAAATTGCACCATATATTATTTATATGATCCAGCTTTTATATATATATGAAATATTACACAGCCTCAAAAGATAGACAGAAGACCAGAATATCTGAATTCTGTAGTATATTATCTCCTTTTCAAAATGTTCCAACATCAAAGACCTTTGCAAATTACAACTCTTACGCTATATATAGGGTTACTGACCATCTTGGAATCCCTTGAGGATGCAACAAGCTTCGGATGATCACAGAAAACCTAACCCTAAAGTACAGAGAGACAAAAGAGAGAGAAAAAATGGTGAAAGGACCAAGCCCTGATAGTATTTATGTTGAATTCAGATAGCTGTGCTTGCCTACTCACCTACATTCTCCTTTTACAATAACTCTCCCTCATGTCTCGAACAGTGCAATGCCAAACTTTCACTTCACACATCGTCTAGGACTTCCTCTTCTACCACAAACTTCCTTTCTTGGGTGTAATCATAACTTCCCAAGCTTTTACTTCATCGTCTGGTAGCTACCTAAAGTTTTGAATACTCAGTACCTGCACCCTTGTGCCTGTCCCATCTAGCATCGGTGATGTACATCAAGTGGGAACTTGTTGATGTTAGTCTCTGATGTAAAGACTTCATACAATATTTTATTGAATCCATGCATATCAAAATCTGCTCGCTGCACTTGTGAAATCTCAGCCATAACTCTGCTCACTTACAGCACCCTGAACCTCTTTTTCTTTACCGATATTGAAAAAAATCTATCTCAGATATCAGCTGACTGTTCTATGCACAATTTTCTACAATTTAGTACTCTCTGATCAACTCAGAAAACACTACAAGCCGAGCAAAATATCTTTCTTCTGCAAACTGAACAACCTGGGCTCTGAACATACGATGAATGCAAATGAATGCACCATCAACTCCTTTAATAAAATCTGCTCTATCAGTTCATGAGTTCTGTCTGCATTGCTGCTACAATTTCACTTCTAGAAAGATCCTTGTGAGTGAGCGACACATCCTTTTTATTTTTCATTGCACACTCGCCATCCATTTTTACTCCACTTTTTACCTTCTACAATTGAGCGATGCGATGTTTTTGGACCTCATTTCATGTTTGTCGCATACTCGCGCCACTTTTAGACTTTTCTTTTTGATACATGCGAGTGAGCGATGCTTTCTTCACTGGTAGCTCGTCGCACACCCGCGAGTTAATATTTCATATCACCTGAATCTCGACGACTGAGTGACATTCACTTTTTCACTGCATACTCTGTCTGGTCACATACTCGCCATCTTAATATTCCTTCTTCCATCTTATGCGCGGGTAGGCAATGACATCTATTTTCTGCTTAGTCGCCAACTCGCGAGCCATTTTATTTTCATCTGAATTGATCGGCGAGTGCGCGATATCCTTCCTTTTTCCTCGTCGCATAGTCGCGAGCTGACAATCTTTCACCTTTATGGAATGGCGACTGAGCGACGACCTTCTCTTTTTAACTTATCGCATACTCGCGAGCTGACATTTGACCACCTTAAAACATCGGTGAGTGCGCGACGACGTTGAACAATCACCTTGGTCGCTCGGTCGTGTACCTTTAAGAACCTTGAAAACTACATGTGCGACTGAGCGATGCAATTTCACATCAGCATTTTATGTCTTCGTCGCGCACTCGCACTGCACAATACAACATGAGTTAGTACCTACGCGAGTGGGCGACTACTAAAATATGACCTCGTCACGCAATCACGGACCTAAATCACTAGCATAAAAACCTGACGCGGGTGCACGACAAACAAACTTCTACCCTGTCGCTGACTCGCGAACCCAAAGCTCGACCTCCAAAAGGCATCGCAACTGTGTGATATACCATTAAAACATCTCATCGCGTGCTCGTGCACAGATCATAACTAGACATAGGCAAATTGCGACTACACGATGACCTCTCATAACAACTCATCGCCAACTCGCGCAACCAAAAGACACTGACAAGACTCATCGCGACTGCGCGATTCAAATATAAAGCACATGCCTTAAGCGGATATAAAAAGTAAATTTTAAAAAGAACGCGCCAAGACCTAGGGTTCAAATATAACGTTTATCATTTGGATTAGCCTATTGTTTTTAGGGTTTTATAAATTTGGTTAAGCGTAGACTTGAAAACCTGAATACATGACATTGGGAAGGCTGAACTGAACAAGAGATAACTGAAATGGATACACCATAGCACAGAGAACAGGACAAGGAGCTAGGAAGACTGCCAAAACAAGAAATATAGCCAATAGGTGGTTAGTGATTACAAGATAAATTTTTGAGGCCACTGATTCACCCCCCTCTATGTTATTACTAACAATTGGTATCAGAGCTTGTGTGCTTAGAAGGAAGGTTTCAATACCTAAGTCAAGATCACAAGATGAACATTTGAGATGTGCCCAAGTTGAACAAAGACAACTTTGCTTCATGGCAAAGCAGGATAAGACTCCACCTATTAGGTATTGGTAATGATGTTACTCAATACTTAGACACTGAATATGTGTTTCCCATAGAACCATTAACAGTAGATCAATTGAGAGTGAAGTATGAGCACAACTGCATGGTCATAGAGATTTCTTCCTCTCTCTCCGATGCTGAATTTGAAGATGTCAAAGATGGCACAACTGTAAATAAAATTTGGGACAAACTGAAGCTTGTACATGGCGGTGATGCAAATTTTCTAAGAGCCAAGGCAGAAAGCCTTAGAGGAAAATTTGATGACCTCAGAATGAAAGGAGAAAACATTACATAGTACAACACAAGAATAAAAGTAGTCAATGCTATACAAGGTGTTGGAGGTACACTGGAAGAGGAGACAGTGGTAAGTAAAATCCTAAGAACCTTATTGCTTGTATATGCTATTAGAGTTTCTGCTATTCAAGAAATGAGAGCAGTTGCAAACAATACAGTTACTCTTGATAGTTTGATTGGTAGACTAATTTCATTTGAGATGAATAACTTTGATAATAGTGTCTTACCAAACTTAGAGTCTGCATTTAAGTCTTCTATGAGAATAAGAAAATCTAGTTAGAGACACACATCTAGAAGAGATAGTGAAAGTGAAAGTGAAGAAGAAGATCTATATGAAATAGAAGCACTCATGGAAAGGAGAATGCAAAGAGGAAAAGGTAAATACAAAGGCAAGTTACCACTTGTATGCTTTAATTGTAAAGAGATTGGACACTTTGTTGCAAGATGTCCTAACCAAAGAAAAGATGACAGAAGTAATGATAGATCTTTTGAGAAGAAATCTGATAGAGGTGATAACAAATATTACAGAGGTTACCCACAATTAGAAAGAAAGGATACCAAATACTAAAGGATAAAGGAAAGAAGGCTAGCTACCTAGCTGCTTGCAAAGATGAAGATATTGACACTGAACCTGATGATGACATCGAGATGGTATTTGTAGTTGTGAAGGATGATTCAGATGAAGATGGAATGTATGAAGAAACTCCACTCATACCTAAGGTGAGTAAGAATGATATCTGGATTATAGATAGTGGCTGCACTCACCATATGACCGGTGACAAAGAAAAGTTTAACACTTTTGAATATTATAATGGTGGTATAGTAAGAATGGGAAATGATAAACCTTGTCCAGTTGAAGGTAAAGGAACAATAATGCTAAATAACCTGATTAAATGTGAAAGTGCTTATTGGGTAAAAGGATTGAATTATAATCTGTTGAGTGTTTCTTAGCTGAATAATTCAGGTCACAGAGTAGCATTTGAAAACAAGAAGGCAAAGATCTTCAATGAATCAGGAAAAATAATTAGTACCAGTGAAAAGACTAAAGGTAACTTATTCTATCTGAATGACACTAACACCACTTGCTTAATGACTAGAAACAAAGACATATGGTTGTGGCACAAAATATTGTGTCATGTGAATTTTGACAACATGATGAAAATAAGCAGAAGAAGTGTAAGAGGCTTACCGACAATGACAAAGCTAGACAACATCATGTGCAAAAATTGTCAAAAAGGTAAAATAAAAAAATCTAGTTTCAAAAGTAAAACCCATACATCTAATTATATTTTAGAATTAGTCCATACTGATTTATGTGGACCTATGAGGACAAAGAGCTATTATGGAGATAGATATTTTATTCTCTTTGTTGATGATTACTCTAGAATGATGACAGTCATGTTTCTAAAAGAAAAATCTGAAGCATTTAAGATGCTTAAATGGTATAAGGCTATGGTAGAAAAATAAAGTGGTAAGGATATAAAATATTTAAGATCAGATAGAGGAGAATTTATATAAGATGAATTCAATAATTTCTATAATGAGCATGGTATAAAAGATAGGTTTCTGCACCAAGGACACCACAACAAAATGAGATTGCTGACAGAAGGAACAGATCAATAGTTGATTGTGCAAGAACACTGATTATAGAGAAAGGCATCACCCAAATCTTCTAGAGAGAAGCTGTCAGCACTATTATTTATACACTTAACAGAGTACAATTGAAGAAGGACACAAAGAGGACACCTTATGAGCTATGGTATGGTAAAAAACCCAATGTAAGTTACTTCAAGATATTTGGTAGTCAATGTTATGTCTTAAAGGATGATTGAAATGGAAAGCTTGATGCCAAAAGTGATGAAGGTATTTTTCTAGGGTATTCTACCAAGAGCAAATCTTTTAAATGTATAATCAAGGCTTCTAACAAAATAGTTGAAAGTGCAAATGTAAAGATTGATGAACTTGTAGAAAAGAATAAGCTGGAAAGCACAAAAGAACTAGAGGACTACAACAAGTTTGTATATTGTGAAGAACCCATAACTCTACCTGAGCAACAGTGCTTAAAGCTAGAACAACCGAATGTTGCAACTGAATGTTAGAATGTTGTTACCGATGGTCAGGATAATAATCAAGATAATGTGCAAGGTAATGAAGATCAAGCTAATACACAAAGAGCTATACATGTACTTGCAAGGTATGTAAGAAGGAACCATCTAGAGGACCAGATCATAGGAGATAAGAAAGTTGCTACAAGAACAAGAAGTAAGTCGTTAAACTCAAATTGCTTAATTTGTGAGTTTGAGCCAAAATCTGTCAATGCTGCACTAGATAATGAAGAATGGATAAGAGATATGAATGATGAGATTGAATAGATTAAGAAGAACAAAACATGGTCACTTGTGCCAAGACCAGATGACAAAAATGTCATTGGTACAAAATGGATATTTAGGAATAAGTTGAACGAGAATGGAGAAGTCACAAGGAACAAAGCAAGACTAGTATGCAAGGGGTATGCACATGAGGAAGGTATAGAATATGTATAAACCTTTGCACCCGTTGCTAGGCTAGAAGGAGTAAGAATACTACTTGCTTATGTTGCATACAAAGGATTCAAAGTATATCAAATAGATGTCAAGTCAGCATTCCTAAATGGAATACCTCAAGAAGAGGTATACATTGGGCAACCATAAGGGTTTGTAGATCCAGATAAGAGGAACATGGTATGTAGACTTCACAAAGCCTTGTATGGATTAAAACAAGATCCCAGAGCCTGGTATGATCGACTTCATTCCTATCTAATAAGTATTGGATTCATAAGGACTAGTGAAAATATTAATCTCTATTTGAAAAAAGATACTGATGCTAACACTTTGATTGCTCAAATATTTGTTGATGATATCATATTTGGAGGCAATGATATACTATGTAAGTCATTTGCTGATGAGATGAGCAAAGAATTTGAGATGTCTATGTTTGGTGAGATCAAGTTCTTTCTTGGTCTACAGATCATTCAACAAAGTGAAGGCATTTTCATTACACAGTCCAAATACATCAAAGAGGTCCTGAAAATATTCAAGATGGAAGATTCCAAACTAGTTGGAACACCAATGGCTATTGGAAGTAAGTTGACAAAGGAAGACAAGACAACAGAGGTAAATTAGACTTTGTACAGATCAATGATTGGGAAACTCATGTATGTTGTACACACTAGACCAGATATTGCACATGCAGTAGGAATTGTTGCTATATTTTCTACTAACATAAGGGAATCACATATGCCTATTGTGAAAATAATCTTAAGATATCTGAAGAATACTGAGAAATTTTTCTTATGGTATAAAAGAGAAGGAAAATTTGAACTTAAGGTGTTTACCGACGCTGATTGGGCTAGAAATATTGATGACCGTAAGAGCACAACTAGATGAGCATTTTTTATGGGTGACAAACTTGTCACATGGATTAGAAGGAAGCAATGATGCATCTCACAGTCTACTACAGAAGCAGAATATGTTGGTGCTGCTGCAAATTTCTCAAATATTACATGGATCAAACAGTTGCTGGAAGGTATGCATATGAAGATCTCAGAACCAGTGATTATCTACTGTGATAACACCAGTGCAATAAACATTTCCAAGAATCTAGTCATGCATTCCAAGACTAAATACATTGTAATCAAGTATCATTATTTAAGAGAACAATTTCAAGAAAAAGAGGTGATACTTGAGTACGTGCAATCTAAAGAACAATTGGCCAATATCATCACCAATCCACTACCCAAGGATACATTTGAGTACCTGAGAAAGATACTAGGGGTCAAACCCTTGTCTACTAGTCAATAAAAGACTGAAATATGCATTGACCTATATATTATCAGAATATCATTCATGTTGATGCAAGAAACAAGATGAACTTCAAAGCTACATCTATATACAGAAAGGTATATATCAGAACCGAGCACTAGATCATATTGATGTATTGCTGATGGATAAGGGAAATTCAAGGAATATATTATGGATTGAGAGAATAGATCACTTGACATTAATGTCAGATATCTGTGAGATATTTGTTTGGCATTGTTGTCAAAGGGGGAGAAAGTTTCCATATTATCACAGTCTTCAGAAAAAAGAAGAAAGATTATCCATTATCAGATTACTCCAATAGGGAGAGATCATATCCATAGGGAGAGTTGCTGACAAAAGACAGAGACATCAAAGAATAAGAAAAATCAAAAGAGAGATATTGACACAAGGAAAGGATGCAACACATCAGAACAAGAAACATAGAAAGCTGCAAGAATCAAATCTAAGCTAACACAGAGCTTACCGATGGTCACACATTTTTTTTTAGTTATCAAAACAAACTGTTTGGTAATTTGATAAATCTCAACAATTATATTTCATATTGTATTAGAAATAGTATAGTGTGATAATATAGTACATTGCCATCAATGCCAAAGGGAGAGATTGATGACATGTAACTGATTGAATGTTTGATAATGTTAAGTTGAAGATAATGCAAGGCATTAAATGAGTTAATGGTTTGTATTGTCATTGATGTCAACTTGATATAATCTATATGGTCATGTACATAATTTCAAAGACTTTAGAGAATCAATGGAACAAAGGTTATTCTTTCAGCAATGCATAAAACTCAAGTATTCACTAAGTGACAAACAACACTAACGGAGTGCACACCATCGGTAAAGGCAAAGAACAAAAGTCATAGTGATACTCGACGAGTAGAAGATAGTGTTTCTTGACAAAGAAAAATCACAGGATGCCTGACGAGCTGAAAATAGAGTTACTCAACAAGAAAAATCCAATGATGCCCGATAGACAGAGATCCTGAAGTTGACTGAAGTCACATCGATGAAATTGGCAGTTATCACCGACGACTAACTATAGAGTTGACCAATAGAACAGAGAGTTCAAAAAATGACAAAATATCTAGCTAGCAGAGCTTAAGGATAGACTTAACTGGTTGTTTTATTTGGTTTATTCGACCAGAGTTAAGTAATTGATTTAAAGAAGATTTGTACAACTGGCAAGAAGATAACTATGAGATAAATTAGGAGTTATACTTTAAATCAGATTGGCTGGATTATTTTTCATGCCAAGAATCAAGAATCAAGAATTAAGGAATATCATGTCTATATAAGAGATAAGCATAATTCATTTTCGCAATCACATACATGGAAAGGGGAGTGAATAGAAAGAGGATGCTGAAGAGAAACTGATGAAGGATAACTTCATACAGTCCTGATTAATCAAGCTGAAGGAGAGCTAAAGAATTCTATAGACACCGACAAACAATGAGGCACAACATTATAGAGCAAAAAGTGTGGAGCACAAAGAATTGAATTGATACATTGATCAGAGAGGTATTATACTTAAATAGATAACAAAATCTGCAATTCAAGTTGCATTAGGAACAAGTCATTGTGTTTCAGTTTAACCATTGAAGCATCAAGTCTCTTAACAGAGAAGGACTTAACAGTCTTCTATAATTGAGGTATATCCTAACAGATTGCCAAAAATATTGTCATGAAGATAGCATTGAGTGCCTAATATCAACACACAGTCTAAGAAGGAGGCTGATGCAGTTAGGTAGCACCAGATATGCCAGATACCTATTGTTCCGAGAGAGGTTGATCAATATTGGTAGCATATACATGCCAGATATCAAGTGATATTCTATTATTAAAATCCTCTAACAAGGTCATAGCTAAGAGTGTGTTTGTAATCATTAATAGGGTTAACTCCTAATAGGGCTCACTTTAGAAGAGTGAAAATTTGGGGTAATGGTCCCAGTGGTTTTTCCCTTAACAGGGTTTCCACATTAAAATCCATGTGTTATGTGTTTATGGTTTATTACTTTACTGTTTTACATTTCACATATGCATTTCTGGATTGATTGGTATACTCAGCATATTTACTGAGTATCGGTAAATAGTTTTACTGCTTATCGGTAATCAAGTAGAATAAGGTCAGAAAAGGAAAATTGATAGACATGTATTATTATAAGTATTTCAAGTCATGCATCTTGTAGGGACTTACTAATTTGAGATTTATTTGATTGGTGGTTAGTGATTAAAGGATAAATTTTTGAGGCCACTGATTCACCCCCTCTTAGTTATTACTAACATATATGTATATTAAAATGCACATCTCTGGGTTTAGTACTAGTAATTTATGGACATCCATCAACATGCACAAGTATAGAGGGTTTCTAAACCAAGGAAATGACTAGGTAGCAAGATGCACTGACGATGGATTTTTTTAATAACATCTAGAAAATTCTATATGGCCATTGCAATTTGTAGGTGAAATCACTGCATCAAAACAATGGATGCCATGGTAGTGATATATGCAAAATATGGAAGCTTAGGCCCGACATGTTAACTGTCTAACTCATGAAATGTTTTGTTTGACATAACCCCTCAATAAAATGTGGTCTCGAGCATTGCCATGATTGTAGCATGCATTTGAAATGGATGATTTGAAACATCTTTGGAGGATTTCAAACAAATTGCAATCTCCAAACTAAAAAATGGAAAGCGTAGATTTTCCAATAGAATATCATCAATGAGGGAGTTGCCCTAATTTATGGTAAAATAAATGATAGAGAAAGTTGATAAAATTATCAAAGACTTAGCGATGTAGGCAGGGAAACATGATTGACAAATTCATGATTGGTGATTTCATATAGAGATCACAGTTGAGCTTCAGTGGTGTTTGATATATTTTGTTTAGTTTCAAGAGCTACAAAGTGTTAGAGATAATTCATTAGGGTATATTGCGAAAGTTTGATAGAGTTCATTGCACATTGGTGGGTTTGATTATTGTTGGGTGTACACTCTAGGGCTAGTCATACATATTGAAAGGGGTTGTACATTGCTTAAGAATAGGGGTGGAATTTCTTGGAGGGTCTGATTTGAGTTTGCAGAAGTTTTTGACTAGATTTTTGGCATATTTACTCCCTTCTCCTCTCCATTCTTTTGGTCATCCAATTTGGATTTTTTGGTGTAGGTGGCTAGGGTTTGGAAACCCTCATCTATTGGTTTTGTTTTTCTTGTCCATTATTTGCCATTATGAATAACTAGGTATGTGAGTTGAATGTTTGTAATTAGTTTTCACCCTCAAAGTATCTTCAGTTTAGATTATTTATTGTATTGCCACACTTATTTCAAATTACAAGTAATTTTCTAAGTAGTGATGGTGACAAACCCCCGCACATTTAGATAGTTGCATACTCATTTTCTCATGCATATTATTGTACTATTTAAGTACCAATGGTGACAAACCTT
>MU223176.1:191452-205087 GCA_018584345.1 Thuja plicata | reverse complement strand
ATGGAAGTCGAAAAAAGACCCCCAGATGCTCAAGATAGAGCAAAAAATGCCCAGGTAGGTCAAAAGGGCCCTAAAAGGCAAAAACTAAGCCCCTGGGGCTAAGAAATTTGGGCCCCCGGGCGCATGGCGCGCTCAGGGGCTAAACCCGGGCTCCTGGTCGCCCATGTGACCGCCCGCAGGGCTAAAAGGCCCGCGGGGCCCCAGGAGGTGGCGCGGCCAGAGCGGAGGGTGGCGCAGGGGCGCAGACAGGGGGCGGGGTCGCTGAGGGCGGCGGAGCCGGGTGGCGGTGGAGGGAGACAGGCACTGAGTGGAGCAGAGAGGAGAACCGGAGGGAGGGTTGGGGCCATGGAGCGGCTGAGCGGCGGGGGCCGCGGAGAGGCCGCAGGGGCGGCCGGGAGGCATGGGCTGTTGGGTGCCGAGCCGACCACCGACCGGTGGCGGTGGAGCACCGGTGGCGCGGCGGCGGCGCCCGAGAAATAACATAGCACATGATTTTTAAAAGCATTTTTTTCATTTTTTTTGAAAAATCCCCAATCCTGCCTCATTTTTCGTGCCCGTATGGCCCTTAGGAGGCCAAAAAAATTCTCCAGATGCCCCGGTGTCCAAAATGGACAAATTTTATATGGATTCTGGGGTTTTTGGGCCTTCTGGATGCAATGGTAGTGTCCGTTTGGGCCCAAAATGACCAGAAACAAAGGTCCCCCTTAAATCCACACAAAGAAGCCAAAAAAAGCCTGGCGAACTGCAAACCCTTGAATGCTTCAATAAAACTCAAACAACAACCAGCAGGAAAGCTCTGATACCATATTAGATTTGCTAAACTGCAAATCAACCCAAGAAACCTGCATGCATAACTACTACGAGAAGAAGCAAGACAGAAGAGAAAAAAGCATGGCTATGGAGGCCAAAAAGCCAGAGACATCATGTGCTCAAGAAAACAATATATTAATGATATGTTTCTATGATTTACAAACTGATGTAAAAACTCTGTAATGAAATGAAAGCGGTGATTCCTTATAAAGGATACCGAAACCCTAAAAGGGAAACTTCTAGGAAATAGAAACTGCCTAAGTGAAACTTAAGCACTAAAGAGAAACTTAATTAATTACTCTAACATCATTTTCAATATCGTATTTGGTTTGGCCGACCTTATTGTAATCTCCAAAGATATATTTTGTATATAAGGACTATTGGTTCCATGTCATAAAGTAAGGTGTGAAGCAATAGAAGTGTACAAACTGGTTCAATAATCAATAGAGTAGAGTGCATTTATAGTGCTAGAGAAGAAAATGCAATAATAAGTTTGTTGCTAGACAATGTTATGTAGATTAGCTACATTAGATGGAGAATAAATTTATATTTACTTTAAAGAAGATTAAGTAATTTTAGATAGTGATTCTTGGGTACTTGATTTTTTTATTGTATATTACTACTTTGGCAGTGAGCCTCTGTATGCATGTTCAAAGCAGTGAGCCTTCTTCTTTATCAATATAAATTATAATACTCACAGTGCATCACTAATTGGTTTTCTGGAGTAGTGAGATCCTAATATTGTGAATTCAGATTATATACTTCAGTGAATTATCTCTGTGGGCAAGTGCTCACCATGATTTTTCCCATTTTGGCTTTTCTACATATAAATCTTGGTCTTCTTGTGTTCTTGGTTCTATTCTTTCTTGCACACTATTTTCTATGGTGGTTACTGAGAGTAGTAGTTAGTGTTTTCCTTTTTATGCTAATTCACCCCCCCTAGCATCCTAAGTGTGTTCATCAAGAATTATGATTTTTCCCAACCTTTTTTTGTGTGGTTCTAGTTTTGGGAATCTATTTAAGTTTTTCATCTATGGTTCTTTGTAAACTAGATGTATTAGAATGTTTTTTTAAGCACTCTCACACTACCATAATCATATTAGATTTAAAAGGGATGGTTGAATGTATTGATATATCATTTTTGTTGATTAATATAGACTTGTCAATTTCATTATTGATGAAGGGGACTCCCCTTAATACCACAAATACACAATAGAAATAGAGAGAAACAACAAAAATTTGCAAGAATAGAAAATTGGCTTCTTATCGGCTCCACAAATGTGGAATTAAAAACTTTAGAATTACAATATCAAAAGCCACATAGGCATCCCTTACAATAATCTGTAGGACAAAGCCTCTAATAACCACACATGACTACCATAGAAAAGACTACGGGCCTTCCTTAAATAGGCAATTTTCCACTACCCGAGAAGGTTCTAGAAATCTAGCCATTAAGGTCGACTACCCTTAGCATTTAATTATTTTTCACTTTTATTACAAAAGGGTCGGCTTTTACAAAATATGAGATTAGGTAGCCCAACTTTCGGAAGCCATAACTTTTGAACCATAGCTTCGATTGGCTATTGTAACCACTTTTTGGAAAGGGGAGATCGCGATCTACAATGGATAACAAGAGAAATGCTAGTTAGCTACGGATTCAACCTAGATCTAGCACCTCTAAGGTACTAAAAATTGAGCTCAAAGGTTTTGCACCCTAAAATCTCAACAGTAAATACTTAATAACTTTGCCAATACAGATGCTATGGCAATGAAACTCAACTGACGTGCTTATATGACTAAGATGATCCTTCACCTAAAAAATTAGAACATTCTGAGTTCAAATGGCCAACTTACTAAAAATAGCAAGTTTCCAAAAATAGCAGCTTTGTACAAAATAGCCCTTATTGAATAGAAAACACATATTTATGGGTGATGCAAGATTGCCCTTACACCCAGGATGCTCTTGCATCAAACACCCAAGGTAATTTGAGAAGTGACCCTGTCACGTCTCAGGTGTGTAGAGGAAAATTAAGATGGTCAACCTCCTCCTTTATTAGCCATGATGAATCTTCTACAGGTCGTCCTCTCCATTTGACTAGATATTCTTCATATGTCCTATTCCTTGTGCTTCTGCCAACACGACTATCTAGTATATCTTCAATCTCCTTGGTAGCTAAAGTAGTAGCTAGAATACTCCATTGTGCTTCTGTGACCTCACCTTCAACACCCCCTTCATGGTACTCTGTCAAATGTGCAATGTTAAATACTGGTGAAATATTCAACTCAGTAGGCAATTCTACCTCATAAGCATTTCCTGAATCATGCTTCTTCAGTATCTTATATGGCCCAAACTTCTTCATTTTCAACTTGTTATATGTACCAACTAGAAATTGCTCCTTCCGCAAATTGACCATGACTTCATCCCTAACCTAAAATTCTTTATGCCTCCTTCTTTCATCTGCCTTAGCTTTATACTGTGCATTCATTTTGGTAATGTGCTTCCTCACCTCCTCATGGATGTTCTTCAAATGTTCTTCAAAATCCTCAGCTTCAGCACTACTTATCTCTCCTTTGTCTATCTTCCTCAACTATGAAGTATTTTTGGGACTACTACCAAATACAATTTGGAATGGTGATTTACCAGTGCTCCTATTGACAGAATTATTGTATGCGAATTCTTCCTATTGTAAAATCAAATCCCAACCTGCTGGCTTATCTCCAACTAAACACCTCAGCAAATTCCCCAAACTCCTGTTCACCACCTCTATCTGTTGGATGTGGGTGTTTCTGCCTCTTGAGCTTCAACTCTGTGACCATCTCTTTTGACACCATATTGTCAGTACTTTCTCTATCAATAATCACATCACAATACTTATTCTCACACTTCCACCTAGTGCGAAACAAGCTCCTCCTTTGCTCAGGTTCATTTTCACCACTCAACAGAACTCTTCTGTTAACTAGGACTTCTCCTCCTTCAGCTTCTTCAAATTGAGATGATTTTACATCTTTGTCCACATGTGTGACTCTAGCCTGGCTATCATTTCTCCTATCTGCCCTTCCTTGGTGTTGAGGACATTCATATGCCCTATGACCTTCTTCTCCACAGTGAAAATATGTTCCATGAAAGCCTCCTCTTCCTGATCCTTGTCCTCATCCTCTTCCTCTTTGATCTCTATTATTTTGATTGAAATTATTTCCCCTCTAACCTTGACTACTACAAGCCTCATCCTTCTTTTTCCGATCTTCATTTCGGCTTCCATAAGATCGTCCACCAGATCTTCCACCATGACCTCTTTCGCTTTGCGTGCTTTCAAACTTCTTGTTCAACTTTTCCTCTACATTTAGGGAAAACTAGTAGGCCTCTTCAATATTGTTCATTTGGATCAGGTTCAACTCCTCCTAAATTCTCGGCCTCAACTCATTAAGGTAACGGGCAACTTTCTCCTTGTTAGCTTTCGCATGGCCTGTTCTGATGAGGATTTGATAGAACTCCTCCGTATACTCCTTGACAGATTTCCCTGCTTGCTTCAAACCTTGTATTTTCTTTAGTAGATCAAGATCATAATCAACAGGAATGAATTGTCACTTCAATTTATCCACCATTTGATCCCATCTTGTGATTTTCTCCTTTCCTCTTCTATTTCACTCCAACTGAATCTCCTGCCACCACATCTTTGCATGACCCTTTAGTTGGGCCTTCACAAATTTGACCCTATCAGGATCCTCAATATCTTCATACTCAAAATATTCTTCTATTTCATTGATCTAATCGATCAACTCTTCTGGGTTAAGATTTCCCAAAAATGTGGGAACATCAAGCTTAGGTCTTTACCCGATCTTGGAAATGGCTCAGAAAAGCCTTTCCTCCTCTTGGTTTAGAATTTTGCCTTCCTAATCAAAATATCCTTCTACTTCGGTCTCATCCTCACTTTCCTCTCTTACGGTGAGATTCATGGCTCTGCGAATCTCTTCCTGCAATGCTTGTACTTGTCTCTACAGGGATCTAACCTCAGGTGGCACACTTCCGATTCTTCCACAATGCTCCCTTCGTGGAGGCATTTTTGTACTTATCACTGAAACCCTAACCACGGTCCTGGTGCAAATTGCATCATAGTCGGTGATCTATCTACACACTCATGAACTTCTTGCTCTGATACCACTTGATGAAGGGGACTCCCCTTAATACCACAAATACATAATAGAAACAGAGAGAAACAACAAAAATTTGCAAGAATAGAAAATTGGCTTTTTATTGGCTCCAAAAATGTGGAATTACAAACTTCAGAATTACAATATTAAAACCCACAAGGGCATCCCTTACAATAATCTGTAGGACAAAGCCTCCAATAACCACCGAGGACTGCCCTAGAAAAGACTACGGGCCTTCCTTAAATAGGCAATTTCCACCGCCCGAGAAGGTTCCAGAAATCTAGCCATTAAGGCCAACTACCCTTAGCATTTAATTATTTTTCACTTTTATTACAAAAGGGTTGGCTTTTACAAAATATGAGATTAGGTAGCCCAACTTCTGGAAGCCATAACTTTTGAACCATAGCTCCTATTGGCTATTATAACCACTTTCTGAGAAGGGGAGATCACGATGTACAGTGGCTGTCACGCGAAGCACTAGTAAGCTAGGGGTTTGACCTCGATCCAGAGCCTCTAAGGTCCTCAAAATTGAGCTCAAAGATTTTGCACCCTAAAATCTCAACAGTAAATCCTTAATAACTTCACCGATACATATGCTATGGCAATGAAACTCAATTGGCATGCTTATATGACTAAGATGATCCTTCACCTAAAAAACTAGAACATTCTGAGTTCAAATGGCCAACTTACTAAAAATAGAAAGTTTCCCAAAATAGCAGCTTTGTACAAAATAGCCCTTATTGAATAGAAAACACATATTTTTGGGTGATGCAAGATTGCCCTTACACCCAGGATGCTCCTGCATCAATTATGGAGTTTTTTCTTTGAATAATTTCTCCATGTACCTTTGGTGTTATGGGATAATTCTTATATGTCTATTGATATCTTTATTTTTAATTTATACCTTAACAATGTAAGCTATTGATTGATAACAATATACTTATATTGATACTTCTAATTTGCGTACTAAGTGAATGCAATTTTATTAGTTTATCCTATTTATTCGCATTATTAATTATCAAATTTTATACAAAAAAAATGCTAACTAAATATATATACTAGTTATCATACATAAAAAACTAATTAGAATAGATCAAAAATACTAAAGTTGTCATTGCAAGGTCAGGATATCCTACATTTAAGAAAATAAATGATAAAGTTTATGGATATCCTACCTAGTGGAATACTCGCAAATGCCTTCTTGTTGTTTGAAAGGTTTTCAACTGTGTTAGCCTTCATTGATGCTGATTCAAATGCCACATCTCCAATAGAATCCACCTCACAAGCACTATCGGCCACATCTATTTGTGGAAAGGCATCGGCAAAGTGAAAAATGAAAGGTTAAGTTGTTGTCTGTGCTGGTTTAAATTTTAGATTTTGGGGCTTTCCTCCTACCCGGACTGGTAGTGTTTTATTGTAGGCAGATGACTAATTCATATCGTAGGGGGTTTCGTGTCTTTAATCTTAAAATGTAAAGTTTTCAATCTTTTTTCTTATAGCAGATTGGAAACGGGCATTAGGGGTTTTAGATTAAATCACTCTTTGGCCTTTATTGGCTTTGGTTTTATCTGTAAATCTTTGTAATAGCAAGGAAGGAGGGTTTTTTTTACTGTTTCTTTCCCTCCTGAGCCTTTGAAACATGGTATGTAATAAAAAAATTAATGGCTCGGCCATTTTTGCCAAAAAAATAAAATTATAAAGCACTTAATATAAAATTTAACAAATGTAATATGAATAATAATAACATGAATTATACCTCTTTCTTAGTAAAAGAATATTTCTTTGGCTATTTTTCTAGCTCTACTAAAGTTGTTGCTAATTATTTGTGTCCTATGTGTGATGTCACCCTGGACCACGTTGATACATGGGGAAATCCAGATGAAATGGATCTCTTCTGCCACCTTTTAGTCTTACTCTTTTTGTCTAAGACACTCATTGTTATTTCTATTTATTGGCTAATTTAGCTTCTCCTATGTGACTATTAGTTTAGTTTTGGTGCTCTACCTAGGTAACTATTTTTATTCTTTTTAGCACTACTCGGGTGACTCTAAGGAATGACCTTGTATCCTCATTTTCTTTTTTATGAATATGTGTAATTATTTATAATTAATAGATACATACACACTTATTCATAAAAAAAAAATTAGTTGAAGTTGATTGTAAAAAAAATATGATTCAAATAGACTTTGTTATAAATACATATTTTAAAAAACAAATACAATATAAATGATCATTTCTCAAATAGTCTAAACTTTTCTTATTAACAAAATTTTGTGGGATGTCTATTTTTCTAACAAAAAAGAGGACACAACCAAACCAAAATATTCATTTTTTTCCCACATCTAAGAGAGGTGGCAATACACAACAATGGGGCTTCTCACACTGTAATTTCCATAGACCCATATTAATGATCCAGAAACTAAAGTATTACAAGCTATAGCACCACCCTCAACTGTGACATTGTAAGTTAGTTTTTTGGTTGATTTTTGAAAATGCCAATGTATTTGGTGACACTGTTAGCTTTATTCTAGAAGGTGTATTTATTTTGACCTTGTATGTAGATTGTGGAGCTCCTACATTTGTAACTATTCTTGAAAATTTAGCATAAATAAACTTTTCTGGACTAGTAACCACCATTATAGAAGGGTAGTTGAGCTCTAGTGCACCATATTGGAATGTTTCAATACAATCACAAGTACTAAAATATGTCGTTAAGAGACGTAAATTAGTGTCATTATAGCCTTGACTACATAGCATTTTGATGTAATCATTTACATCAGTGTCATATATAAGCCTTGGATTGATTGCCTTTGTTGGATTTATTTGTCTTGCGCCATATCCAAATTCTGCATCCCTATTGTGAGGTAATAATGCATCCATGATATATGCTACATTACAAGTCAAATTATAGAAATTTAGTATTCAAGAATAACTTTACATTGAAGTACAATTTTGTTTCATGAATGCTAATAATAGATCTTGCAAAGAAACCCCAAAAATTTGGTAAAATTAGATTCTATGTTGATGTATCCTTAAAGATTTGATTAAAAAAATTTAGAATATCTAGATTAATAACCTGCCTCCCTAAAAAAAAACTGAAAACAAATTTTGAAGTTTTCTTTTTTGTGTGAGGAATAGTTATTGAGTGAGGTATGGTAGAGACATGAATACCTGTAGTCATAAGAGAAGACTTGATAGCAGCTGGAGACCACTCTGGGTGATATGACTTTACAAATCCTGCTACTCCTGTAGCATGAGGACATTCCATGGATGTCCCTGACATTATATTAAATTCTGGGAACCTTGTGTCACCTGGAAGCTTAGTAAGTGATGAATGTGCAGGCCAAGCAGCCAAAATGTTCACACCCGGGGCAACGATATCAGGCTAGCAATACACAAATTGATTAAGAAAATATTAATTGTTATATCTTCTTTATTATTAAAAAGCATCTTAGAATTTATGTAGTATAGATGGTGAATTAATTATAAAAGAATAGAACGAGATCCCTAAAAGTCACATCAACATTTAAAGTGTTGAAAGTCATGTTTTAGTACCTTCATAATATCCCTAGTGATTGGATTAGGACCTCTAGATGAAAATGATGCCACTAGAGGTGCCAGTTCTTTTGGAGTAGTACTTTTGAATATCTTTGCATGAGGAGAGCTAGCACAATTCAAGGAATTTCAAGAACTAAAAAATTATATAATGAATTTGATTTCTTTCAAAAAATCTAAAATAACATAAAGTTATATCATTCTTGAATAATTTTCTTATTTCTATGAACTTAAGAAATGAAAATTCTATTACTATATTGATGTTGTTTACCTAGTAGAGTTTATGTAAGATATGATGATATTTCCCTGTGTCGTGTTTAGGAGCGTGGCAGGGACAAGGTAGGGATAAGATGTTTCATCAAAATAATCATCTAGAATTATGATACCTTCCCCTCCACTAAGGAGGATTGTTTGGTCTGGATTATATTCACTTCCTTGGTAGCACAGAACAATCTTTCCCTTAACTTTTGTGGCATCTAGAGAATTGGCCACACAAGACCTAATGAAGTCATAACAACACAAATTAAGAAATAAATTTAAATATTGTCATAAACAAGATAACATTGCTTGGATTTTGTTTGTTACCTTGAATCATCATAAGTAAAGCCACCAGAAGTATTAGTAGCATATCCTCCATATATTAAAGGATAATTGGATTTTTCCATAGTGAATGTGTTGAGAGCAAGACCCTGCAATCCTTCTTAATTAAATTTCTAACACATAACTCTAAAATTACTTGAATTTCATTAAAAGATAGAAAAAAGTAAAACATCTTAACTTTAATTTTACAATTTTACCTTTCAAAATTAAATAGGCATTAAAAATATTTCAAATTTATTTATTATGGACAATTTTTAGAACAAAACTTCCAAATAATAAATAACATTGTGAAACTTGAAAGATAAACTCTTTCACATTTAATTTATCTAAAACAAGTTGAAGAGTTTACCTCAAAAGACCTATTGTTTCCTAGTAGAAGTTGGGACTTAATGCTACGATCAATGGTGCTTGCAGCCACTGTGAGAGACCAGGGAGAATAATTACTAATGCTTTCTTTGGAAGGTCCATCATTTCCACAGGCATTTGATGTAAGCATCCCCCTCGTCATAGCGTGAAATGCTCCTATAGCAATGCTATCTTGAAAATAGTCATCACCAAAGCCTCCAAGCGAAACAGAAATGATATCTACACCATCATAAATGGCATCATCAAATGCAGCAAGCACATCTGCATCTTCACAACCCTCGCTTGGTCCCCAACAAACCTTGTACATAGCAATCCTTGCACCAGGGACTCCACCTCGAGCATCTCCTTCAGCAATACCATAAACACTTGCATTTTTAACTAGATTTCCAGCAGCTGTGGAGGAGGTGTGTGTTCCATGACCGCTGCCGTCTCTTGGTGAGAGGTAGTCTTCATCAGGAATGGAAGGGTCAGAGGAAGCAAGGTAATACCTTGCACCTATAATTTTCCTGATGACATGATTAAAATATTTCAAAATCATCCACTCAGTTGAATATTTAAATAGACCAACGTGGAAAACATGGTTTCTGAAAAACAATAACATAGCAGGAATAAGCCTGACTTGTTACAGGAGGTGAAGTCTGATGTTGTTTGGCACACACCCCTCCACTTGGATGGAATGGGACCGAATCCTACATCGTTAAAACTATCTGATTCTGGCCATATTCCTGCAAATATCAAATTGATTTACATACCATGTTTTAGAAGATATACCAAATTAGGTTTTAGAGGAAAATGTTAAAAATTGTATTTTCTATGCACCTGTATCTAGAACGCCAATGATGATGTCGCTTTGATAATCCAAATGCTCACTCTGAGCAGATATAGGGAAATCTAGGAAATCCCATGATCTAGTTGTAAGGACGTGCCGTTTCTTGCTTTCAAAAACCGAGAGCACACCATTCATATCTAAATTTCAACAATGTACAACTTTTATAACAATGATCCGGACAAAAGTAGAACTGTTAAAATAATTTCAAGCTCTTTTACTTGAAAGTTGTTGGACATGAGTCGGAGAAAGCATGGCTGCGAATCCAGAAAAGCTTTTTCCATAGCTGTATTTCAACGATTCCTCTGCTGCTTCATGGCTTTAACATTGCAATTAGAATATTATGTCAAATCATAGTGCAAATAATGATGCACAGGAACGTAATCTCAGTTTTGAATATTAAAAACATGGAGATTGATTAAAGCCAATATAGAATGACCTTCTATGAACAGATTCTAGCATTTCATGGTGCACAGTTTGAGAATCTCCTCTATCTTGAATGCCCCCATGTAGACAATATGAAGCTATTCTTGCAAATAAAATTTGTCCAGGTCAGTAATAATTTTGAACGAGCTAAGTTGGTGTCAAATGAGGAGCTAAAAACTGCAATTGCTATAATTGTTTTGATAACATTTGCGAGTGCTTTTATCGGAGTAGGAGATGAGTTAGAACATACCTTTTTATCAGACACTTCAGACGCAGTTATGCAGACGTTTTGACCATTTAACGTAATCATCGTGAAAAATATATAGAGAAAAAGAGATCTTGTACCAGGGTTTCCCATTGTAACTGTAATGTAATGATCATGTTATACAAAGAGGATTAAGTCATTTTATAGACTACATTCATCTTGGATAGAACGATTTATTCGACCGGCGTTGATAATTTCGGAGGTTTTCTGGCGGACATTCTAACGTAAAGAATGTATTAAACTTTCTATCTATAAAAACAAACTACTAAAGTTTCTTGTTATAAACGAAAAGAACCCAAAAAAAAAAAACAAATGTAGGATCGGTCGTTACAATGTATGTATTTGGACTCAGCGCCAACCTATGTTTTTGGACTCTAGCTCCTAAATTTGTCTTGATGGTCGGCCTGCGTGTTATTCAAAATTGCTTTTCGAATATAAAGGTACACAATAGGCATTTCAAAAGATGCCAAGGTTCAATTATCAACTTATTTTTTTCAACATTCAGGTCTACTTGAAGTCATGTAGCGAATGATATTATTGGTGCAATCAAGATCCTCATATACAAGTTACCTACTTAATGGGTTACCTACTTAATGGTATTGAGTCCAATCGTTAGTAAGGCTTATAGTGAGCATTGTAAAAATCAACTTAACTAGCATCACCTTGATTAATGTTCTTATTTATGAGAATTTTCTATTTTGTGATTTTTCTCATTTTGAGTTTCCACGTAAAGCTGATGTTTATTGTGCTTGGGGTTTCTTTTGTGCTTTCATGTTTATTGGTGTTTAGATTATCAGTTTGAATTAATATTATTGCTGGTATAGTTAAAGTTTAAAAATATCTTAGGATAACTGATTCACCCCCCCCCACCTCTCTCAGTTATCCGAGGTTGTTCAACACAAGAGACATCATTGTTTGCATTCATCTTCTCTTTGATGGAGATTATACTTCTTTATTTATTAAGAGGGAGTACTCGAACCCTCTGATTCATTCTCTATATAATTATTTCTTATGGTTTGACATTAGTGTGGATACTTTTGAAGAGCATCTGAAGGAAGTATATATATTTAGAGGAGATATACTCATTTTTGGATAGTGCTCTACAATAATTCCAAGAGTTTTTAAATTATTATCTTTATTAATGCATCCTAGAATGCCTAATTTGATGGTGGAAAATTTTTGATGTTGAAATGGAGACGACTGATCATACTATAGAGATACTTCACTTCATCTTTCATTCCTATCTTCTTTTTATGAATGAAAAGACATTTTGCGCATTCTTGGTTTAGTTGCTTCTTAAAGACAGGAACATTACTTGACAATATTAGACCATCTTCAACATTTAGCATCAAGCATCTACGATTATTACGTGAGACTCTACATCGAGGGTGAGCAGGTAAAATCACATAGTCTCTACTATTCTTCTCTCATATGAGGGGACTTTTCTTTACATAGGATTTTGTCCATATCATTCTTTGTTAAGAGCATTTTTTCATCCCTCTTTTGGAGAGGAGTTTATCACACTATTTTATTTTATTTTATTTTTATTTTTTTAATGAGAGGTTGCATTGCATTTTATCTGTAGGGGGGTATCTAATATGATCTACTAATTGGACCCAACTTGCATATTTTTTCTTTTTATTTGTCTCTTAGTTACAATTAAGGAAGATTTTGGTGCGAAAAGGTTGATTTTACTAACTACTTCATAACTTAACTCCTATTCGCACATGTTACTTTAGTTTACATAGGGTACACATAGGATAGTAATCACTTAGGTCCTATCCATATTTCTAGAAATCTTAGTTGTCATGTGATCTTGTCTTGACATATATTTCCTATTTCCTAGGTCATCTAATATTTATTGTGGTAGTTTTCTTATGTCATAAGATTAAGACGCATGTATTTATCCTATGCAAATTTATGTTTACCTTGGGCTATATAAGCAATGGATTCTCTTTGAAATATGAGCCATTGTAATACATCATTTACATCCTTTTATAGAAGAGAATTATTCTTTCACAACTATTCACTCTTATTCTTGCATGAAGTGCTTATATCCTTGGTGGTTGTAATCTTCAACCAATCTTGCATGGTATACATCATTTTATAACAGCTCTTACAAAGTCTAATAATAAAGTACAATAAAAATAAAGCATGATAATATTGATAAGTATCTCAACAACAATAGTGAACACATATTGAGAACTTTGTAAAGAAATATTAGGTCTCATATTTATTTTATTTCAATCGAAGGATGAAGATTGATTTATTTAAAATAAAAATTTCACTGGAATATTGATGATTTTCATAGACCCGTGCTATATGAAATGATACTCAACAAGTTTTCAGAGATCACCAAATGATGGCAAAAGATATTTTTGTTATGTAGAAAACCACAAAATTTATTTTATGTTACTAATTATGCGATTGTGATGTATACTATTAATTGGTAGAAGTTAGTATTAGGGTGATTTTAAATTTGGAAAACCTATTTGGTTCATTTGTGTCAAACCCTATGAATGAGTATTTGGATGTCTAGTGGTGATTTGGCAAAGTATTTATTAATTATTTTATCCTCATTAACATATCTATAATTTATCATATAATTAAGAGGGGAATTTTATATATGAAAATATAA
>MU223176.1:147896-184932 GCA_018584345.1 Thuja plicata | reverse complement strand
TCATTTTACTCATGGAAACCAAGCACTAAGGTCTAGTGAAATGAGTGAAAGTAAAATTTGGCATAAAAGATATGGTCACCTCAGTTTTAATGGTTTAATTTTACTCAAAAGATTAAAAATGGTTGAATGTCTACCATCCATTGAAGACACAAAAGAGGTATGTGACAAATGTATTGTTGGCAAACAACATAGGATCAAATTTCCTATTGGAAAATCCACTAGACCTAAACAACATCTTGAGATAATCCATACAGATTTGTGTGGTCCTATGGAAACACCTTCTTTGAAAAAATCCAACTATTTTCTAACCTTCATTGATGATTACTCAAGAAAAACTTGGGTGTATTGTTTGGTTTCAAAATCAAAATTATTTGGAAAATTTGTGGAGTTCAAGAATTTGGTAGAAAAACAAAGTGGTAAGTATATCAAAGTGATAAGGTCAGACAATGGAGGTGAGTACAAGTCAAATCAGTTTATTGATTTTTGCAAAAATCATGGAATCAAGAGAGAGTTCACTACTTCCTACACTCCACAACAAAATGGAGTTGCTAAAAGGAAAAATAGGACAATTGTTGAAATGGCAAGAAGTATGTTGAAAGAGAAAAATTTGGATAAAAGTTTTTGGGCAGAAGCAGTATACACAACAGTGTATCTTCTAAACAGAAGTCCAAAAAAAGCGGTTAAGGGAATGACTCCTGAGCAAGCATGGTCTTGGGTAAAGCCAAGTGTTGATCACTTCAAAGTATTTAGATGTTTTGCTTATGCACACATACCAAAAGAAAAAAGGTCTAAGTTAGATGATAAAGGCCTTAAATGCATTTTTATTGGTTATGGAACTGAAAATAAAGCATACAGATTGTATGATCCAATTGCAAAAAACCTTGTGATAAGCAGAGATGTGGTATTCAATGAACTAGAAGAATATACCAAAGAAAATGAAATAAAAGGAAAAGAGATAGTAATTGATGAGATTGAAGAGGAGGAAGAAGAAGATGAACCTGAATTATCTGGTGCAGGAGCAAGAAAATATCAAAAATATCAAAGAAGAATAAAAAAGAATCATCCATCAACTCTTATGTTAGATTCAAATTTTGAAAAAATGACAACAAGGTCACAAGCAAAAGTGAATTTTACACTAATGTCTCAAATCATGGAAAATAATGAGCCACAAACATTTGAACAAGCTCAAAAAAAAGAAGAGCGGGTTGAAGCAATGAACAATGAAATAGAAACAATTGATAGGAATGATACATGGGATTTGGTTCAATTACCTCCTGGTAAGGAAATCATTGGTACACGATGGGTGTACAAAACAAAGTATAAATCCGATGGAAGTACTGATAAGCATAAGGCGAGATTGGTAGCCAAAGGGTACACTCAACAAGAAGGTATTGATTATACTGAGACATTTGCACCTGTAGCATGAATGGATACTATCAAATTGGTTTTGGCATTGGAAGCTCAGCAGAGTTGGATAGTTTATCAAATGGATGTGAAGAGTGCTTTCTTGAATGGATATATTGATGAGGAAGTGTATGTTTCACAACCTAAAGGTTTTGAAATACCTTCTAAAGAACATTATGTTTGCAAATTAAAGAAGGCCTTGTATGCTCTCAAACAAGCACCAAGAGCATGGTATTCAAGGATAGACTTCTACCTACAACAGAAAGTTTTTTCAAGAAGTCAGTCGGATCCAAATATCTATATTAGAAGCTCAACTAAGGATATTGTTATCTTAGTTCTCTGTGTTGATGATCTTATCTACATAGGGAATAATCCAACATTATTTGCAGAGTTTAGAGTAGCCATGATTACTGAGTTTGAAATGATAGATTTGGAACAAATGCACTACTTTCTTGGTATAGAAGTATGGCAAAATAAAGATGAAATATTTATGTCTCAAAAAAAGTATGCCTCAGATATCCTACAAAAAATTCAGATGCAAAGTTGCAAACCAGTTGCAACACCTATTGAAGTTGGACTTAAATTGTCTACTTTAGATGTGTCCGATCTAGTGAGCCCCACTCTATATAGACAGCTGATTGGAAGCTTGATCTACTTAACTACTACTCATCCTGATATCACATTTGCAGCGAGTTTGGTCTCTAGGTTCATGTCAGAACCTAAGGAAACACATTGGAGTGCAGCTAAGAGGATTCTTAGATATGTTAGAGGGACATTGAGTTATGGTCTTAAATTTCAGCATTCAAAGGATAGCAGATTGGTTGGCTATATAGGTTCAGATTGGGTAGGTTTTGTAGATGATAGGAAGTCTACTTCTGGCTACACTTTTAGCCTTGGTTCTGCAGTATTCTCTTGGAAGTCTAAGAAACAACCAACAGTATCACTTTCTACAGCTGAGGTAGAATATAAAGTTGCAACATCAGCAGCTTGTCAAACAGTATGGTTGAGAAGACTACTAGAAGACTTACACCAAGTTCAGAATGAACCTACCTTGTTGTACTGTGACAATAAAAGTGCTATTCAAATGACAAAGAATCTAGTATTTCATAGTAGAACCAAACATATTGAGATACAACATCACTATATCAGGGAATTGGTTCAATAGGGCTTGATTGAAATTGTGTACTGCAGAACAAAAGATCAGATTGCAGATATCTTCACAAAGGTTCTAGCTCGTGAAAGGTTCCAGAAGCTCAGAGATTTACTTCATGTTCTTCCCAATGGTCATTATGGGGGAGAATGACAGCACTATTAATTCCCATTGGCAGCTTTTATTGACTTTGGCCTCCTTTCTAGAATACTTGCTGTCTTTCTTGACTATTGAATTCCATATTAAATATATGGTTGTATATATTTATGTTTGTAGTTGATAGTTGTAGGTCTTTAATATTATGTTTGTAATATTGGTGAATATGGTTGAACACCATAATGTAACCTCTCCTTCAATTTTCTATTTAATGGATGCCCTTGCTCTTATTTCTCTAGGGTAATTTGGGCTTTTGCATATTTCTTTATTTTATGATCAGCAAATCATTGATTCAGTTGCCTTCACATTGGACATGAGATAGAGAAAGCATGGCTGCAAATCCACCACAGTTCTTCCCATAGCTCCACTTCAATGATTCCTCAGCTGCTTCATGGCTTTGAAAACACAACACAAAATTTTGTATCAGATCATAATGCAAATAATCATATGCACAGATATGTAATATCTATTTTGATTATGAAAAACTTGCAGATAGACTAAATCCAATATAAACTGACCTTCCATGTACAAATTCTAGCATTTCATGGTGCACAGTTTGAGAATCTACTTTATCTTGAATGTCCCCCATGTAGACAATATGAAGCTATTTTGGCAAATGAAATTTGTCCAAGTTAGTAATTAGTTTGAACAAACTAAGTCGGTGTTAAATGAGGAGCTATAAACTGCAATTCCAATAATATTTTTGATAAGAATTGTGGGTGTTTTTGTCAGAGGTGGAGAAGAGTAAAAAAATACCTTTATATCAGAGACTTTAGATGTGCTTGTGAAAATATTTCTACCATTCAACATAATTAGAGTAAAAAACGTAGAGAGCAAAATATATCTTGTACCGGCGATTCCCATTGTAACAAATTGTACACACAAGATCATGACAGTAGGCCATTTTATAGAGTGGATTAATGCGGGCCAACAATTTGATCGACCGGCCTTGAAAATTTTAGAGGTTTTCTAGGTCGGCGATTCTAAGGTGAAGTACCGGCAATTCTAAGTTGAAGAATGTACTTCACATACATATAAGAAACAAATTGCTAAAGTTTATATCTATAAAATTATTTTATAGAGTACGAAAGAGAAAAAAACAAATAGAATTAGCTGTTATGAACGAGAAAGTTTAACAGAGAGCTTATGATTGTAATGAAATTGGTATATTTATTTATTTATATTTAATTTTATAAATATTTTATTATAATAGTTTTAGTATAATTGTATATTGACAAATGGCACATTTTTAAGGATGAGGCAGAAGATAAAGAACACAAATAAAATAGAAAAAGCATAAACAAAACAGAGATAAATGAAAAGATTTATGTTTCGTGTATGTATTTTAAAGCATGTAATGTTTAGTAATGTAAAACAGAGCTACTGCACATTGCTTATCCTAAGGAAAATTGAAAGCCCATGAATCCCCTGGTTTGTTGACTATTGTTGCTGTAGCAACGTAACTTCCTCACATTTCTTATTGCTGCACTTCTTTCACGCATATAAAAATGCCATCGTATATGCCTAGCAAAAGGAAAGAAAACAAATACATTAATTTATGTTTAAAACTGCACTGCATGTACATCAAAAGGAGATTTCTAATAAATTTTTTATTTAAATCTGTTGTATAGAATGAAAACTCACACATGTTGAGGAGACTTGGTAGATAGCAGATGGCCGGAGAGAGAGTCTATGGAGGAATAAAGGTGGTAATCAGGATTAATTCCCAGCAATTATTTATTATTTTTGGCTTATGTCTTAATCTTTGTCCATTCAATTTGTTTCTTATTATTAGTCCCTGCCATTAAGGCAGGAGACTAATGTTTTCGAGTGCTCTTTTCCAATTAATCTGTGCTTCAGAAATCGTGCAAGAAGCGTTTATCGTAAGTTCATAAGAATTTTTCTATTAAAATCATATTCTCCTATTTTTATATTTATTTTCTGGTTGGTTGTTGTCAATTTTCCCAGTGGTTTTTTTTCTTTTACGTGTTTAAAAATTGCTCATTTTCTTAACTGTTTCGATGGCACCATGCAGAGGTTTCATTGGCATCATGCATGGGTTATTGACATGCCCTTGCATATTAGGAAGTGGCAATTTTAGTGCAGGGCACGTGCCTTCAATGGCATGAACCGGCTAGTACCTGTTAATCCCCTACTCTTATCATTATCCAGAATATACTAAAGTTTTGTTTGTTGCTTCTTCAGATACACAGAGAACAATTTTTTATTTCTCTGTTTGGGGTTGGGTTTTGTCCAATTGTATATGTATATCACTGATCCGATCCAAATCAGCCACTGATTTGGTTTCAACCTGGAAGTAGTTATTAATCTGCCTCTGTTTGGTGCCAAATTTTGACTACCCAATTCGATAAAATCCGTGTGATGTATTGGCTGGTCGAGTATCAAATCCATGTGATGTATTGGCTAGTCAGGGGAGCTTATAATAAATGCGTTTAATGGGTGCCCAATTGGTGTATTGGGATGGAAAGATCCCTCTCTTCAATACTGATGAATCTAGTTATGTTTTATGAAGGACTAAATCCATAAACCAGATTTTGCTTAAGCCCATCTTTCTTTACTTCGCCTGGTATCAATGATTTTGTCCTAACAAAATCTCTAGCATTTCATTAGCGATGACACCTGCTTTTTATAAGGCGTCATGGGGTGCACCAGCAAATGTTGTTGTACAAATAGCCAGGCTTGGAGGTCATGTAGCATTTATTAAGAAGGTTTTTACCTAGATTAGATCTATTTCAAGGCCCCTTGAAGTAAATGATTTATTAGGTCAATGTGAATTACTAGAATATTCATAATTAGACTTTCGCACTATAATTCTGTCATGAAATTCTATAATTCTGGGTAAAAATAGGAGTAACCCTTAAAGTTGATCCTATATTATGTCTGTCATTTTCCCTTTTTATTTTTTTAATTTGTGACACTTGAATTTGGGTATTCATTTGATATCCTTGTGGTAGACATACAATATAATTCAAACCCTTTCACTCTTGGCAAGTCAGCGATGATGAGTTTGGGCGCATGTTGGCTGGAATTTTAAGCGAGAATGGTGTAGATGATGGGAATATTGTTTTATAGTCAGGCTAGAATAACGCTTGCACTTGTGACACTGCGTGGTGATGGATAATAGGTGTTCATGTTTTATCGTAACCCCGCTGACATGCTCTTGACCGAGGCTAAACTTGACAGGGACCTGATATAGCAGGTATGACCTAGAAAGACTCGAATCATATCTGATATTAAATCTGGTATTTTTCCAAATTGTATTCTCGTTAATTAGTATGGGCCTTAATTGTGCTTTTTGGAATACAATAAAATAATAATCAAGATGAAATTTAGAAAAAGTTATTTTTGGTTTTGAAAGAGTTTATGAGGGATTAAAGCTCCGGATATCATAAGTGATAGATCAGGATCATGTCCTGGTTGAATAAAGTATAGTAAAATGAAATTGTAGATATATAAAATTTTCAATCAAATAAAAAAGTTATGCATTGCATGAATCAAAAGGACTTGATCATCATGAATGAATACACCTCAGACCTAGCGCTCAGGTGGAGAAGCTTGAGCTTAAAACTTTTGCACCTGTATTGAATATTGTCAAATAGAATAGAGACATCTATTACTGTTTAGCAAAGCAGGTGACATGACACACAATCATATTCACCAATATTTCAACTACATAACATAATATATACAAGAAATTTAAAAAAAAAAGAGGCATTTTGCAAAATTAATAAGCTTAATAGGCATTAAAAATATTATCAAACTATGTTTTATTGCTTTTACAAGTTATTTGTGCTTGTCTGACAAACTTGTTAACATTCTCTTGACAAACGCAATGGAAATACAGACATTAATGTAATATATTGGCACTTTATGCTAGTGAAAATAAAAATTCATGTTTTTTTCCATCATGTGACTGGTTCACATGGCACATAGGAGTATATCAATTTGATATTGTGTAATTTACATTCCCCAGTTGTATTCTTGTCTCACTACTAATTTAAGGTCCAAAAAAATCTTGTTACTGTTCGAGGCAGTCATCACAATATCATGACATAGGACAATTTAGAATTATTGGCGATGATATAAACTGTTTTGTAAATAAGTTTTGCTAAGAAATGATTATTTCATTTTCAGGCACGCATACTTCACTAGGTATCAATTAGTCTGATTGCAAAGCCATGCGGATCAGCTGATCTTGCAGCTTTGAAAATGGAAAAAGATGCAGGTACTCTCTTATCTTATGATCCTAATCTCATAATTCCATTGTGGCCCTCTCCACACGAAGCTCGTAAAGGCATCTTAAGCATCTGGGATGAAGATGACTAATTCAAGGTGGTTGTTCCTCATGAATAAAATTTAATAAGAAATCCATTGAGAAAGGGTTAGTACAAGTACATACATACTATGTTTCGTAGCAAAAGTTTTAACACTTCTTTTCATCTTTATTTGTCACACATAACTAGTGCTTGCCTGACACTTAATGAAATTTGATTATATACATTTAAAGGGGATTACTCAAAAAATTGTTATTGTGTGACACTTATTATATACATTTAAAGGATATTGGTATGACAGTACGAATTGCATACCCTATTTCTTAGTGATCGCTTTTAAAGCTATCTTTTCCATATCTATCCATCTGACAGATAAGTTGTTAGAGACCATCTCTATCCATCTGACAAATAAGTTGTTAGAGACGAGGACTTATTATTTTAATTATTTGTGCAAGTTAGTGAGAATGAAGTGGAATTTCATACAAATGGAGGAGACTATGAAAATGATGAAGTAATAATGTCTCTTATGCATCTAGGACTCAAGTTACTGCCTGTAACCATGGGAGAAAAAGGTTGCAGTATTACACGAAGGTTGGTATTTGTGAATGACTTTACAAATCTATGTTGAGGATGAAATTTTTTATTCATTTGTTTTTCCACCACATTTTGCATATATGTGTAATAGGACACCTGCATAATAGGACACCTGCATGGAGGTTTTAAGTTTATTGTGAATAGATTGAGGCATTAGCTATAGAAAGATTAGTTTTGGTTCAACCCATTTTAAAATGAGTTCTGGTTTTGCCCATTTTTTCTCAATGGCATTGTAACTACATGACACATTCTGTGCAGAATCTTGATGTAATTCACTTTCATGGTTTGAACAAATTCTTTTTAATTGAATTTGTATACAGCAAGATCATTCTAAGTTGTGTTTTTCTAAAACAATTCTATTGTTGGCTTGTAAATGAAGGGATGCCTCATCTCCGCTACCCCATTTTGCATGCATCCTAACAAAATAGTTGCTCTATGACAGTGGAGTTTTTTTATCTAATTTTTGTAGTAGTTGTAGAGCGCTTGGTTTTGGTTCATGTCATTTTAATTTTTTTTCTAGGGTTATGTAATATGTTTTCTACAAATTTGCCCATTTTTTTTTGTCATGCATGATACAATTTGTGCAGAATGTTGACGTAAGTAGCTTGCTACAGTTTCTACAAGTTTTTCATTTTCTTTTTGAATTTGTACATAGCCAGGTCATTTTAGGTTGTTTTTTATTTCATTTTAAACAAATATGTTGTTATCTGCTAAATGAAGTCATTGGTTGCTATTTTTGTATGTGATAAAACTGTAACTATATGTGCCCTTTAGTCCTGCTAACCTCTTTTGGCCATTTGTAGGACATTAATATAAATTATTTATTTCTTCTATTTCTTTGGTTGCTCACATATTCACTATAATTCTAGGAAATCACAAGAGTCAGAAATTAATTTTCCTTTTGGGTTGCAGTGCTATTTATAGAAGTTTGAATCACCATAATTATTTTCTATTTTCCTACTATTTAATTCACTAACATAAATTGTAGTTAATGATTTACAAGACAGAATTAAAGTGAGTATATCCTAGTGGTTTCCAAGTAAACAAGAGTTAAGAAACTTCCCATCAATAGACTAAATCTTAGTGTTTTACAGGAAAACTAGAGTTAAGAAACATAAATATTATAATTACAAATAGCTTTTACAAGCAACAAGTCTGATGAATCACCATTGTTCAAGATATGTTCATAAAATTTATCACAAAAGATATCCTTGCTTGGACCTTGGTGGTTATCAAAATACAAAATGGTAAAAGAAGAAAGCATGGAACTATGTGCTAACCATGATAACAATCTTGCAAGCTAAGAAACATACCTCATTCTTAAGGTGTTGTCTTTCATCTCTCTCATTGTCAATGTGATGTAAATTAGTTTATATTTTGTCCATATGCGGTTGTATAGTAGCGAGCTCTTCACTCAACTTTGTTAATTAGGACTCTTACATAGGACATGTTAACCAACATGTTCAAAGATTGTGTTTGAACTATTGGTTTTGAAAGATAAGTGTTACATTCTTCTTGGTGCCTTAGATTATCATGTTACAGTGATGTTGCTTCTAGCATTCATTAATAAATAAATATTATTAATAATTTTTCTACATTCCTCATACCACTGGAGAATACTAATACTTAGAACATTTGTCATTTGTATTTTAGGTTTCCTGATTTCATTCTGGATATTTGCAGTTAAGATCACACAGGGTAAAATGAATGAAAATGGTACACATTGTCAGATCATATACATGCAACTAATGCACAATAGCTAGATGTTCAATGGAAGAGTTGATTGTGAGGCTACCATGTTTCAAATGATGAACAATATAGAAAAATCTGCAAATTGTGATTGAATCTGAGACATGCTCACTTTATTATTTGAAAATTAAGATAGCCTAATTGGCCTCCTACATTAGTTAAAAGTATATTGATATTCTTCAAATTTTATTAATCGATCAATTGTCTAGATAATGTTCATATTTATTCTATTGTATTTTCATCATTAAGAATATGGTTGGTAAAATTGAAGGCTTATACAAGATACGTATATTCTTCATATTTAAAATAAATCTAAATATGAATATAAAATCCATTTTATTCTATAAATAGTCCTTACTTCATAAACTTTGTAGAGTTCTGTAATGTGGCATTTTTTCCTAGTTTTATTTTGTTTCCAATTACTATATCCTTCCTTGAGTTCAGATTCATTCAAATGTCAAAAGCTCATTTGTTTTAATCTTATTAATTTTGTAGGTTTTTAGGTTTCTAGATGTGAAAGCTTGAAGCACTCAAGAGGCACAGAGCGAAGTTTATTTAGCATGTCGTGCTATGCCACTTAATAAATGTCATGCTATGCCACTTAATCAATGTCATGCTATGTATTGGATTTCATCTTCATGCACCTCCTACAAATATCTAATTTTAAGCAAATGGCAGGGATTCCAGCTGCATTGCAACTCTTGTTGTAACTACATTTGTAGGTACTATCTCTCATTCATTTCAGCCATGAAATTTCATTTTTTTTTTAAATCAAAGTTTATTATCATGTCGCTTATGATAAGATGCCATATTATAAATCTCAAATTTTAAATTGAAATTTCACTTTTCACATGATATGTTGCTTTCTCTTTGTATTGAAAGACTTTCACTGTATCATTAATAACATGTTTAAGAAATACTTCTTTTAACATTAAAATCTTCCAATGGCTTCTTGCTTTCTCTTCAATTCAAAAGTTACTTTCTTGCTCACCTACTCTAGTTGTAATTAATCCCTCACTTGCAAATTGGTTGTGGATATTTTAGTTGTTGGTTATGGTGCATTCTTGATGGATGTGCCTACTTGTATCTCTTGGCTATTTGTGAGTTCTCCCCTTTGGCAATGGTGTTTGCTACAACCTATCCACCTTTCACGGTTGTGGTTGGTGCTCTTCTTGCTGCTAATTTGGTGGCTTGATGTCCCTACCCCTTCATTGCTTAAAGCCTTCTTTGTTGACCTTCCACACATTCCTTTCAATGTTTCCCCTCTTACAATCTTCCCTGTGGAACCTATATATGCTTCTATTCTTCCACAATCCCTATGGTGGTTCTGAATCAAGACTTTGTTTAAAATATCTCCTTTGAGAAAAAGGTTTGATTTATAGGTTTATCCGTCTATGGCCAACATTATTGAACTTCTAACAGAGGTAAAGATAATGATAATTCTCGTGACATTTGTGACCCTATCATGCTGTTATCTAGAATTGAATGCGTGGAAAAAATGCTAGAGAACATGCTGCAGCACTCCAAGGAGGGTATGAAGGCCTCTGCAAACAACCTCCATCTTTTGATCAAAACGTTGAAGAATCCTATTATTAATCAGCCTACAACTATAAAGGGTAAAGGACCAGGTTCAAGAACTAGAGCTAAGATGAACCAGACCTCCTCGTCCAGCAAGGATATTCTGGAGCTTAAAGCTAGTGTAGCTAAGAGGACAATGCTAGATGTGTAAATGGATGAAACCCTCTGGGGTCTTACAGGATGGAAGTAGGTTGTTTCTTTTTTTTTTTTTCCTTTTTAGTTGTCTAGTTTGGGTTTTTTGTTGAGCAGTGTCTTCGTCCCCCTCTTGTTTTGTTGTTGTTGTTCATTTTTGCTGTTCTTAAACTCCTATTCTAATGTCTTGTAAACTTTGGGTTTTGGGTCCCTATAAAATGTGATTTTGCTTAATTTTCAAAACATTGTTGAACTTGTATAAATAGATATTAAAGCATTAGACTCCTGTGGTTGAAGGTGAGATAGAAATATACCCTTGTGCTCATGGGTTTTTTTTTTTGTTCTGATTTACCTCTTTTGAAGACCATGACATTTTACTAACTATAGGGGATTGGAAATGGGCTCTCATCCACTCCCTGTCCACCCTCAGAAAGCCCACTTTAACTTGGTAATGAAGCTATTGATCTTTCACCTATTTTGGTGAGACTTCACTATCTTTCCCTATAACTTTGGTGTAAATTTATGTATGAGGCTACTAGTAATTCTCTAGGTCCTTCCCTTAAGGTGAATATGGACCTAGTAATTTCTCCCATATCTTATATGTTTGCATCCTTATCGATATTGATTTGTCAAAGGTTATTTTGGATGAGGTTTTTTTGTAGGTGAATGAGCTTCATTGGACTCAGATTTTGATTAGGAGGTCATTACTTTTGTAAAAGATATTGTTTTACTATAGGAAAGTTATCCTTTATATCCTCCCATGGCTCTCATCCAAGCTCTTCCCCTACCTCGTGAAAAAATAGTTTTCTTGAGCCATCTCACAATTTTCCTTAACAACTTAGATGACAATTCAAATGATCCTTCTAATTTGATGTGTACTTCCTCTACTGCTCAAGTTGGTCCAGTAGTCCTGGACATTGTGCCATCTTCTACCACCCCAGTTCCATGTGACATGTGAAGCTCTCCTCTTCCCTTAGTACGATTCTACATACTTAGTCTTTGTTGAAAGAAGTTTCTCCCTCTATACCTAGCCCTCCTTTAGGTGAATCATTTTTTATTTGTTCTGATGGAGACTCCTCCCTTGCTCCAAATTTTTTTTTCTCATGATGATGCTAATTCTTGGATGGTTTTTGGATGCAAGAAAAAATTCATGCCTTTAAGGTACCTCATTCTAAGGTCATTTTTCTAGGGGTGAAGTTGGGTCCAAACTTAGATTTTGATTGAGCTTTCTAGTGTTGATGATGATTTGGTTTCATTACATGATTTTTTCCATGGATGTTTCAATTATTTTGATGTTTTGGTGTGTCCTGTATCATTACTAGTTACTCTTTTGGTAACCTCCTTATTCTGTTCCAAGGTTTGGGCCATGTCAAAAACCTATTTCACCTAAATAAAAAACATACTTAAGAAATAGAAAGTAACTATTACATAATTTATCTTGTAAATGGATAAAATAACCAAATTTACATGATCTACATTTAGGCAACCTTTACGTGTAAGCAAATCCTTGTTTAGAACCATAAAACTAGTTAATTTATGTGTAAATAACCTAGAAGAACTTGTCAGGGCCCTCTCCCTGCTGATTTAATAAAAAATTAATAAAAAAACCTAGAAGAACTTGAACCTTCCAATTTTATAAATTACTTTTAGTTGTTTATAGTCACCATATCTTTAAATGCTTATCCTACATTAGAGATTATGGTGAACAAGTTTTTAAAGTTTTTACTTTACTATATTAGATCCACATGTTTTAATTTAAATGAAAATAAAGATTGAACTTCAAATGCTCAAAAGTTAAACTTAGGATTTTTGTACATATTACAAATTGGGACATTCATCAAGTCATGGGTATTAATTTTCTAGAGTTCCAAATCAATTTAATACATTTTCAGCATCATAAATTTTCTATTAATATTAGGGAAAGTTACCCATTTCTATAAATTAATCCACATATTGTTATTGTTCACTTACCAACCCAACTAAATTTATTGTAGAGTAATTTATGATTACTAACTATATTTTTTCAATTAACCTAGATTTATTTATGTACAACATTTTAAATAATAATTGTGAATCTAATGTGAATTGAAACCACAACCTTTTACAATGGGATTTCAAATCAAAATTATTTTTTGATTCATTATCACATTTTTCTCTGCAACTAAGGTTGAAATACCATTGTTTAATTTGTGCTTGATATATTGTCCTATTTTAGGGTTTATTTTTAACAGTACACTTTTCTTTTTTGACCACCCTATTTCTTCCTGATTTGAACCTTAGGATTTTATTTTCTTGATTGATTTTCTAATTATAAAATTTTTAATTTTATATTTATCATGGATTTATGTATTAATATTCACTTATCACATATTTATTGGGGGATGAACATAGATAATAATATATCTCTTTGATCCCACTATACCCAACCATATAGAACTTTTAGGATTTATATTTATATCTAAATATTACAAATTTTTTTATATCAATCCTTACTTAACATATTTATGACATAGTCATGTATGGAGGGCCTAGAGATAGAACTATCCAACCATGCAACATAGAGTTAACACAATGAAAATACTATAAACATAATAGTGATTTGCATTTATTCAAACAAAAAAATGGTTGTAGAGTACTTATTTTCCAAATACATGTAGATATATATTGTCTCATAGGCTTCCATAGGCTCATTAATAGCTTATATATACACAAATATGAAAAATAAAATAAGACTCAAGATTCCTAACTTTAACTCCTAATTCATTGTCTCACTGACTTACCTAAAACTACAAAATTTCTCTCTATAACTACATTTCCATTGAAATCATGCATTTCCCTTTACTAATGAATGACAAATCGCAAACATAAAATGCATTACAAGGAAGTCTTCAATGTCGATTTCATAATAAGCATAGTGATATTCTTTAGAGTGCTCAAATCCCAAGGTCATACATATATATCAAATTTTTGTTAACATGTCCTAATATTGTTTGAGTCCATATAAATATTTCTTCAATTTATAAACCAATTTACTTTTACCTTTCACCACATAGTGCTTTGGCTATATCATTCACAATGAAGGAAATTTATTTTCACATCGAATTTGTCAACCTCTTAATCATAAGTACCAAAGATACAAGGAAAAATTCTAATGCACATCATTTTTGCAACAGTAGAAAATATCTTAGCACAACCAAAACCCTCAACCTAACAGTAAGTAATTGCAGCTAAAAATATATTTTACTTCTCAATACCTCTATCTACACAAATATTTTTCTTGAATACCCATTTGCAACCAACATGTTTCCATCCTTCAGGAAATGGTGCTAGATCCCATGTATCATTTTTTCAATGGTGTCATTTCTTCATCCATATCGATCTTTCAAGGTTTTATGTCATTCAAACTAATGCCTATTCTATAAATTTAAATTTATTTATGTTAGTATTCAAAGAAAAAAAACATCTTCAATCATCATGTCAACACCTTTCAGGTGGTTGTGTATGCCTTGTTGACCTTAAAAAAAATTGACTTAAAGTTTTCCTCTTTTCTAAAGATTTAGAGCTACATGAATTCTTCTTAACTTCTTTTATATCTAGCGATCTCGATTCAAATTTCTTAGGCATATAAGGAAACTAAATAATATTTTCTTGTCAATTTATTTCTAGCTATAATATAACAAAAGGATGCTTAGTTTATTCTAAAAGTAACACTTCTAGTATATTACCTTTTATGCAATAAGATCTCAAAAAGTCTAACCTTTCACACCATAAATATACTTGATGAAGATGTATTTCATAGCCTTTTCTCTAACATTTTTCACTTCTTCGTTGACACATGTGCATAAGCTCATCACAACCAAAAATTCATAGATGTCTCCATGGAGTTTTGTGAGTCAACAATACCTTCATCTAGGTGTTTTAGTATAAAGAGTTGATGTAGGAGACATGTTAATCAGGTAGAATCAAGTGGAAATGGATTTAGCCCAAAAATGTTGTTGTTGATCAACACCACTCAGTATAGTCTCAAGCTTCTCCATTAGTGTCTTCTTCATTTTTTTTTTGAAACTCCATTCACTTTTAGATAATACAGAGTTGTCTTCTATCTATGAATGCCGCAATATTTATAAAATATAATCATCAAGAAAAGTTAAATACTATTATCTTTTCTTTTTCAATCCAGATTCAATATAATTAGTGATCCCCAAATATTTTATTTTACTTGCAATATTGAAATGAACTATTTCTTTAAATTCCTTAAATTAACTAACAATTTCAAATTTAGTCTTTAGAAAATATGCTAATGTCCTATGCAATAATTATTAGTAAATGAAACATAATATGTGTATTCTCCTATGGAGGTAATATGCATAATACCAAACACATCGAAATTAATAATATTAGAAACATAAAAAATATATGAGAACTCAAGTAAAATTAAATGTGGTTTTACCCCCATAAAGGTAATTTTAGAGAAATCAAAATTAAAATCAATTATACATTTTTTTCTAATGTGACCAAGTCTATGGTTCCACAATATACTCTTCTTTTCATGTAATTTTGATTCAAAACTAAGAGAAGTCTAGTTATTTGGATTCCTTGACCATATGTTGAAGATGAAACCCTCACCTCTTCCAATAAAGAAGTCACATATTTTCCTTTCAAATAAGTACTATTACACTCAATAGTGCATAAATCCAATTTATACAATGTGATAAATATAACACCTCTAGAAAGCACCATAGAACCTCTAAACACCTTACATCCTACATTATAAAAGAATAGTTACACAAATGTATCTATTAATTTTATCACAGATAAAAAATTTCATGTTAGTCCAAGGATATGTAGCACATCACTAATCTTTTTTATTCTACCATCAAGAAACCTTATTCCACCTTCAACATATCCATCAATATTTTAAATGAGAATCATTACCTAGGTACACTTTACCTCCATAAAATTATTCATATTAAGAAACCAATCTTTATTAGAGTTCATGTGAAATGATGCACATGATTCAGTCAACCATGCATCATTACATATTTAAGTGACCAAACTTGGAATGAATTCATTATCATCTTCCTTCTTGTAGTTTCAATAAAAATCAAATTTGTTCTTTATCTTCTTTTCTTCTTTGCACTATCTAGGACTATCACAATTCTAGAAGATAACTATGAACTTTCTAGGACATTTGGATATCCGCTTGGACCTATTTTCTTAGTCTTCTCATTTTTCTTTTATTTTTCCATAGGTCTTTCATGAAAATTTATGACCTTCTTATCAACGATGGATACCTTTCTCCTCATCTCTTCGAAAAGGAAGAAAACCCCTCACATATTTGGTCTAAGAAATAATAGAAGTTTTGTAAATAGTCATAATAAGAGAATCCCATGAATTAGGAAAAGAACAAAAAAAAAAAATCATTTCTCATCCTCATCCATATTGACACCATAACATGCCAAATAAGCCAACAACACATTAAATAGTTCTAGGTTGTCTATAATTCAACCACCCTCTTCCATTCTCAAGGAATTCAAAGTTTCCTCAAGAAAATATTATTTACTAAATATTTGGCTTGACAGATCTCACCATGTTTCTTCTATAGCTTATTTTCATAAGATTATTCATACAAATTTATTAAAATAGAGTCTACCAATTATAATATTATTATGCCCTTGGCTTTATGATCCATAACATCATATTTAACAGCTAAGGTAAGATATTTCTGTCTAAAGATATTATCGTTAGTTGCATCTGATAGATATAAATATATTAATAGATCTTCCATCTTCACCTTCCACATATCAAAAATATTTTAAAAATTTTTTTGCACCTCTACTCTCCTTTATGAATTGACAATTTGAAAATTCTTTCAATAACTTTACAAAGTATCTTTTGCTCAAACTTCCAAATAGAAATTATTTTGATAAAAAACACCAAAAAACTACAACTAGAACCAAAGGTGAATAGGATTTGATAGTAGATATGAATTTAAGGTAGAAAAAACAATTACGACACTAACCTTGAGAGTAGGGTTGTACAATTTTGTAGATCTTTGAAAGAATTATGTGAATTAAATAGAAATAACACATAAAATTCATTTCATAACACAAAGATTTGTGTGGGAAAATCTCTTTCTATAGAAAAATAATTCCACACTCCAATAGCCTTCCAATATATTTTTCTATTAGATATATGTAACGAATAACAACATATGATCATAGTATAAAACTTTGTTAGAACATAGTCATATCTACTCTACTAAGTACAACATATAAAAGAACCTATACTACAATATGAGTCTCTCTCTCTCTCTCTCTCTCTCTCTCTCTCTCTCTCACACACACACACACACACACACACACATGATGATATGTAACTAATTGAATGTGTGACAATGTTAAGTTGAAGATAATGCAAGGCATTAAATTAGTTAATGTATTGTATTGTCATTGATGTCAACTTGATATCATCTATAAGGTCATGTACATAATGCCAAAGACTTCAGAGAACCAAAGGAATAAAGGTTACACTTTCAGCAATGCATAAAAGTCAACTATTCACTGAGTGACAAACAACTCCGACAGAGCGCACACCATTAGTAAAGGCAAAGAAGAATAGTCACAGTGATACTCGATGATCAGAAGATAGTATTGCCTGATGAAGCAAAGCCATGGTGATGCCTGAAAAGCAAAGTCAGAAGGTTTCTCGACGAGTAAAATTCCAATGATGCCTAACCGGCAGATATCACAAAGCTAACTGGAGTCACATTGATGAAACTGTTAGTTGTCACCGACAACTAACTGTAAAGGTGACCGATCGAACAGAGAGTTTAGAAAATGACAAAATATCTAGCTGGAAAGAGCTAAAGATAGACTTAACTGGTTGTTTTCTTTGTTTTATTCGACCAGAGTTAAGTGATTGATTTAAAGATTATTTGTACAGTTGGCAATAAGATAATTATGAGACAAATTAGGAGTTATGCTTTAAATCTAATTGGCTAGATTATTTTTCACACCAAGAATCAAGAATCAAGAAATAGTGAATATCATGTCTATATAAGAGACAATCTTAATTCATTTATGAACGGGATTAAGGGGAGTGAATAGAAAAAGAATGCTGAAGAGAAACTGATGAAGAGTAACTTCATACAGTCCTGATCAATCAAGTTGAAGGAGAGCTAAGGAATTCTGTAGACACGGACAAATAGTGAAGCACAACATTAAAGAGAAAAAATTGTGGAGCACAAAGAATTGAATTGATACATTGATCAGAGAGGTAATGTACTTAAATAGATCTAAAAATATGCAATTCAAAGTTGCATCATGAATAGGTCATAGTGTTTCAGTTTAACCATTGAAGCATCAAGTCTCTTAACCGAGTAGGACCTAACAATCTTCTATATATTGAGGTACATCCCAAGGAGTGCCAAACAGGTTGATTCATGAAAGTAGCATTGGATTTTCCTGATACCTATTGATAGTCTAAGAAGGAGGCTAATTAAAGGATGGTAGCAATAGATGCCCGATACTAAGTGACAACCTCTATGTATAAAATCCTCTAACAAGGTCACACTTAATAGCGTGTTTGTAACCTTTAATAGGGTTGGCTCCTAACAGGGCTCACTTCAGAAGAGTGAAAATTTGGGGTACCGGTCCCAGTGGTTTTTCCCTTAACAGGGTTTTCACATCAAAAATTCATGTGCTATGTGTGTATGATTCATTTTCTTTATTGTTTTGTATCTAACATAGTGATAATTGAATTGATCGGTATACTCTGCTTATTTATTGAGTTTCATTAAATAGTTATACTACTTATCGGTAATCAAGAAAGATAAGGATTGATAGAGAACATCGACAGATAGTTAATCAATAATAGTATTTCATGGCATGCATCTTGTAGGGACATAATAATCTAAGGATTATTGATTGGTGGTTAAGTTTGAAGGATAAATTTTTGAGGCCACTAATTCACCCCCCCCTCTCAGTTATTACTAATAATTGGTATCAGAGCTTGTGTGATTAGAAAGGAAGGTTTCAAGAGCTAAGTCAAGATCATAAGATGAACAGATGAGATTTTCCCAAGTTGAACAAGGAAAAAATTACTTCACGGCAAAGCAGGATAAGATTCCACTTATCAGGTATTGGTAATGATGTTACTCAATTCCTAGATACTGAATATGTGTTTCCTACAAGAGTATTGATAGTAGATCAATTGAGAGAGAAGCATGAATACAACTACATGGTTATAGAGCTCTCTTCCTCACTCTCTGATGCTGAATTTGAAGATGTCAAAGATTGTAAAACTACAAAGAAGATGTGGGACAAACTAAAGCTACAAATGTTCTAAGAGCCAAGGCAGAAAGCCTTAGAGGAAAATTTGATGATCTCAGAATGAAAGAAGGAGAAAACATCACATAGTACAACACAAGAATAAAAGAAGTAGTAAATTCTATACGAGGAGTTGGAGGTACACTTGAAGAGGAGACAGTGGTAAGTAAAATCTTCAAAACCTTATTGCATGTATATGCTATTAGAGTTTCTGCCATTCAAGAAATGAGAGCACTAGCAAACAATACAGTTACTCTTGATAGTTTAATTGGTAGACTGATTTCATTTGAGATGAATAACTTTGATAATAGTGTCTTACCAAACTTAGAGTCTGCATTTAAGTCTTCTATGAGAATAAGAAAATCAAGTCATAGACACACATCTAGAAGAGATAGTGAAAGTGAAAGTGAAAGTGAAGAAGAAGATCTAGATAAAATAGAAGTACTTATGGCTAGAATAATGCAGAGAGGCAAAGGTAAATACAAAGGTAAGTTACCACTTGTATGCTTTAATTGTATAGAGATTGGACACTTTACTGCAAGATGTCCTAACAAAAGAAAAGATGATAGAAGTAATGATAGATATTTTGAGAAGAAATCTGACAGAGGTGATAACAAAGATTACAAAGGTTACCGACAATCAGAAAGAAGAGATACCCAGGACTACAAGGACAAAGCAAAGAAAGCCAGCTACCTATCTGCTTGCAAAGATGAAGATACTAACACTGAACCTGATGAAGACATCGAGCTGGTATTTGTTGCTGTGAAGGACGAGTCAGATGAAGATGAAATGTATGAAGAAACCGCACTCATATCTAAGGTTAGAAAAAATGACATCTGGATTATAGATAGTGGCTGCACTCACCACATGACCGATGACAAAGAAAATTTTAACACTTTTGAGTATTATACTGGTGGTACAGTAAGAATAGGTAATGATACACCTTGTCCAGTTGAAGTTAAAGGAACTATAATGTTCAACAACCTGATTAAATGTGAAAATACTTATTGGGTAAAAGGATTGAATTATAATCCTTTGAGTGTTTCTCAGCTAAATAATTTAGGTCACATAGTAGCATTTGAGAACAAGAAGGAAAAGATCTTCAATGAATCAGGAAGATTGATTGGTACCGGTGAAAAAGCAAAAGGTAACTTATTCTATCTGAATGATACTAACACCACTGGCTTAATGACTAAAAATGAAGACATATGGTTGTGGCATAAAAGATTGTGTCATGTGAATTTTGACAACATGATGAAAATAAGTAGAAGGAGAAATGTAAGAGGCTTACTGACGATGACAAAGCCTGACAACATCATGTGCAAAAATTGTCAAAAAGGTAAAATGACAAAGTCTAGTTTGAAAAGTAAAACCCACACATCTGATGATATTCTAGAATTAGTCCATACTAATCTATGTGGACCAATGAGGACAAAGAGTTATTATGGAGAAAGGTATTTTATTCTCTTTGTTGATGATTACTCTAGAATGATGACAGTTATATTTGTAAAAGATAAATCTGAAGCATTCAAGATGTTTAAATGGTATAAGGCCATGGTAGAGATACAAATTGGTAAGGATCTAAAATGTTTGAGATTAGATAGAGGAGGAGAATTTATATTAGATGAATTCACTAATTTCTGTAATGAGCATGGTATAAAAAGACAGGTTTCTACACCAAGAACACCATAGCAAAATGGGATTGTTGAGAGAAGGAACAGATCAATAGTTGATTGTGCTAGAACACCAATTATAGAGAAAGGAATCACCCAAATCTTCTAGAGGGAAGCTATCAGTACTGTTGTCTACATGCTAAACATAGTACAATTGAAGAAGGACACACAGAAGACACCTTATGATTTATGGTATGGTAAAACACCCAATGTAAGTTACTTCAAAATATTTGGTAGTCAATGTTATATCTTAAAGGATGATAGAAATGGAAAGCTTGATGCCAAAATTGATGAAGGTATCTTTTTAGGGTATTCCACCAAGAGCAAAGCTTATAAATGTCTTATCAAGGCTTCTAACAAAATTGTTGAAAGTGCAAATGTAAAGATAGATGAATTTGCAGAAAAGAATGAGTTGTAAAGCACAAAAGAACCAGAGGACTACAACAAGTTTGTATACTATGAAGAACTCAACACTCTTCCCGAGCAATAGTTCTTAATTCAAGAACAACAAAATGTTGCAACTGACGGTCAGGATAATGATCAAAATAATGTGCAAGGTGATGAAGAACAAAATGAAGATCAAAATAATGATCAAGATGATAGACAAAGAGATGAACCTGTACTTACAAGATATGTAAGAAGGAACCATCTAGAGATCCAGATCATAGGAGATAAGAAAGCTACTACAAGAACAAGAAGTAAGTCTTTAAACTCAAATTGTTTAATTTGTGAGTTTGAGCTAAAATCTGTCAATGTTGCACTTGATAATGAAGAATGGATAAGTGCTATGAATGATGAGATTGAGAAGATTGAGAAGAACAAGACATGGCCACATGTGCCAAGACTAGATGACAAGAATGTCATTGGTACAAAATGAATATTCAGGAATAAGCTAAAGGAGAATGGAGAAGTCACAAGAAACAAAGCAAGACTAGTATGCAAGGGGTATGCACAAGAGGAAGGTAAAGACTATGGAGAGACCTTTGCACCTGTTGCTAGGCTAGAAGGAGTAAGAATACTACTTACTTATGTTTCATTCAAAGGATTCAAGGTATACTAGATGGATGCCAAGTCAACATTCCTAAATGGAATACTTGAAGACGAGGTATACATTGAGCAACTAGAAGGGTTTGTCAAACCAGAGAAGAGAAACATGGTATGTAGACTTCTCAAAGATTTTTATGGATTGAAACAAGCTCCTAGAGGCTGGTTTGAATGACTTCACTCCTATCTTATAAGTATTGGATTTGTAAGGAGTAGTGAAAACAATAATCTTTATTTGAAGGAAGATATTGATGCTAACACTTTGATTGCTGAAATATTTGTTGATGACATCATATTTGGAGGCAATGATATGCTATTGAAATCATTTGCTAACGAGATGAGAAAAGAGTTTGAGATGTCTATGTTTGGAGAGATCAAGTTCTTTCTTGGTCTACAGATCATTCAACAAAGTGAAGGTATTTTCATTACACAGTCCAAATACATCAAAGAGGTCCTGAAAATATTCAAGATGGAAGATTCCAAACTAGTTGGAACACCGATGCCTACTAGATGTCAGTTAACAAAGGAGGACAAGACAACAGAGGCAAATCAGACTTTGTACAGATCAATGATTGGAAAACTCATGTATGTTGTACACACTAGACCAAATATTGCACATGCAGTAGGAATCATTGCTAGATTTTCTGCTAACCCCAGGGAATCACAGTTGACTGTTGTAAAAATAATTTTAAGATATCTGAAGAATACTGAGGAATATGGCTTATGGTATAGAAGAGAAGGCAAATTTGAACTTAAGGTGTTTATCGACGCTGATTGGGCTGGTAATCTTGATGACCGGAAGAGAACAACTGGAGGAGCATTCTTTATGGGTGACACACTTGTCACATAGATAAGCAAAAAGCAAGGATGCATCTCTCAGTCTACTACAGAAGAAAAGTATTTTTCTACTACTGCGAATTGCTCAAATATTGCATGGATCAAACAATTACTGGAAGGTATGCATATGAAGATATTAGAACCAGTGATTATCTATTGTGATAACACCAGTGCAATAAAAATTTCCAAGAATCTAGTAATGCATTCCAAGACCAAACACATTGCCATTTGGTATCATTATTTGAGAGAACAAGTTCAAGCAAAGGAAGTGATACTTGAGTATGTGCAATCAAAAGAACAATTGACCAATCTCTTCACCAAGCCACTGCCCAAAGATACATTTGAGTACTTGAGAAAGAGACTAGGGGTCAAACCCTTGTCTACCAGTCAGTAAAAGACTGAAGGCTACATCAGCCTGCATATTATTAGAATATCATTAATGTTGATGCAAGAAAAAAGATGAACTTCAAAGCTACATCTATATACAGACAGGTATATATCTTCACCGAGCACTAGAGCATATTGTTGTATTGGGGATGGATAAGGGAAATTCAAGGAATTTATTATGGACGGAGAAAAATGATTGTTTGACATGAATGTCAGCTATTTGTAAGATATTTGTTTGGCATTATTATCAAAGGGAAATAAATTATCCATATTATCAGATCTTTCTGGAAAGGGAAAGAGATTATTCATTATCATCTAATATCCAATAGGGAGAGATTATATTCTTAGGGAGAGAAAATTGTATGGAAAGATTATACAAAGGGAGAGTTGTTGACAAGAGAAAAAGACATCAAAAGAGAAGAACAGTCAAGAGAGAAAAATTGACACAAGAAGAGGACACAACACATCAGAAGACAAGAGAGCTGCAAGAATCCAATCTAAGATAAAATAGATCTTATCGATGGTCAGACATTTATCGGTTGACTTGACAAAAATATTGGTAGTTTGATGAATCTCAACTACTGTATTTCATATTTTATTAGAAATAGTATAGTGTGATAATATAATATGTTGCCATTAATGCCAAAGGTAGAGATTGATGACATGTAACTGATTGAATGTGTGACAATGTTAAGTTGAAGATAATGCAAGGCATTAAATCAGTTAATGTATTGTATTGTCATTGATGTCAACTTGATATCATCTGTATGATCATATACATAATGCCAAAGACTTCAGATAACCAAAGGAATAAAGGTTATGCTTTCAACAATGCATAAAAGTCAAGTATTCACTAAGTGACAAACAACACTGACAGAGTGCACACCATCAGTAAAGGCAAAGAAGAACTGTCACAGTGATACCCGACGATCAGAAGATAGTATTGCCCAAAGAAGCAAAGCCATGGTGATGCCCGATTAGAAAAATCAAAAGGTTGCCTAACGAGTAAAATTCCAATGATGCCCAACAAACGAAGATCACGAAGCTAACTAGAGTCACACTGACGGAACTGTCAGTTGTCACTAACAACTAACTACAAAGTTGACCGACAGAATAGAGAAATCAGAAAATCACAAAATATCTTTAACAGGGTTGGCTCCTAATAGGGCTTACTTCAGAAGAGTGAAAATTTGGGGTACCGATCCCAGTGGTTTTTCCCTTAACAGGGTTTCCACATTAAAAATTCATGTGTTATGTGTGTATGATTCATTTTATTTATTATTTTGTATCTAACATAGTGAACACTGAATTGATCAGTATACTCTGCTTATTTACTAAGTTTCGGTAAATGGTTATACTGCTTATCAGTAATCAAGAAAGAATAAGGATTGACAGAGAACACTGACAGACAGTTAATCAGTAATAGTATTTCATGGCATGCATCTTGTAGGGACACAAAAATCTAAGGTTTATTGATTGGTGGTTATGTTTGAAGGATACATTTTTGAGGCCACTGATTCACCCCCCTCTCAGTTATTACTAAAAATGCACACACACACAAACACACACATTATTATAATATAAATAATAATAAATATAATACTAATTTTATACTTTTATACAATAGTAATATAAATAATAATAATATAATACTAATTTATATAATACACTACTAATGTACATAATATAATATAAATAATAAAAATATATTAATACTAATATTACTAAATATCAGAATTAGTAATTTAATTAAAATTGAGATGGATCTGCTCTGCCCTAATCCCTCTGCTCTGTAATTGACAAAATATTTGACCTCCAATTATTTTAAGAAAACTAAATACACAGCTTCCTGGGCTCTTCCTCTCTCGAACCGGTTCAGCGCACTCTCTCCTTCAGATCCTCCTTCGGCTCTAAACAATGACACCCTAGATCTACAACGCAGACATTTCCGGAAGACAAAATATGGTATGGCTAGAATATCAAATCACATCTTCGATCTTCCTTATCATGGTAACTTGAAACGATCTTTAGAAATTTCTAATTTGAAACAAACACCTCCCTCTAATTTGGATTGGATTAAAGTCTCTAAGAAAAAAGGTCACTCGGGCTCTATCCATGCGGAACTTTCTTTACGTTTTCCTCCATTTTCAACAAATACAATGTATATCCCTCCTCACCATAAAAAAAAGATTTTCTATAGTGGCAATTCAAACAATCATTCAGTTACCAATTTTTACAAAGCTAACAATTTTAGAAAGTTTCCTAATCCAGCTCCTCCTATTGCCCTAGGTCGAGACTTCCCAAAAAACCAACAAATCAAGAAAATTAATTCTTTTGGGTTAAAATCAACTACATTGAAGTGCCCTTTTGCATCGAGAAAATCAAATCATACACCAATGCTCAATAAAAATTGGATAGAGGCAAACAAATTTGGTAAACACATGAATAATGAAAAGATCTGTATAATTAGCAATGCCATAACTGAATGTCGATGGTAGGAATGTCAAGATTTTGGCATTTTTGCAATCTGGAATAGACCAAATAATGACAGATCTCATCTTGGAGATTGGCTGAAATCATTTGGTTGGGGCCAGGTAAGTATCCTATCTCTATCATTGCACCTAGTTTATATTCATTGTAAAAACAATTTAGAAAAAAATTAATTACTTTCTTCTCAACTCTATTTTTTTATAGGACACGCGGTTTACTTTATCCCTTGGAGACCCAATTTAAATGAAGACCAAGCTAGGAACTTAAAATTCCCTATATGGTTGTCTTTAAAAAACCTACCTATCGAAATTCTACATTCCCAAATCATAGGAAAAATTGGGGCTGCCCTTGGAGAATTTTTAGGAATGGATTTATATCATAATAACAAGAAGAAAGTCTGGCTTTTGGTTAGACTTAAAAATGGCTTTGAAGCTGAGGATTATATTAGAATAATTACTAATAGATATTTATATGACATTAAATTCTCGCGATTTAATGGCTGCACTAAAAACATCTCGTTAATTAACAAAGGCACACAAATAGACGAACACGGCTTCGCATATACACCAGTCCTAGAAAACACTAATTTAGATATTATTTTTGCTAATCTAATGATATCGATAGATAAGAAGGATTTTAAATCAAATAACAACAATAGTTATGATCTTGATCCTTCCCTTCCTCCCCCCCGTCACATAGCCCCTACATCCAGCTTGGAAGATATGGAAGAGGGCAAAATTATTGAAATTCCAGGCATACAGCTATATGTTAATGAGTCTTCTCCTGATATGGAAATGGGGAAGGTGGATGGGCTGCACCAGGATGAAAAATGAAGGAACTAGGTGAAAAAACATTTGCAATAGAAGATCAAATAATAGTTCAACACTGTGACCAATGTATTGCCAATAATATTTGCCTTAAGGACATTAAAGAGAATTTAGAAACACATGGACAACTCATTAATGAATTAACCGCGACACATGATGAAATTAGCAATCAACTCATAGTTTTGGAAGAAGAATAAACTGATATCCTGGATGGTATAACATCATCTGATAACCAAGCTACCTTTGGCATAAAACCTTCATCTCTGATTAGTCTTTCTCCTGCTACCTTCTTTGTTCAGCATCTAGTTTAAACCCCCCCTCTCAACTTGGTTTATCCAAACAATAGTACATCCCCTCGACCCAACCGAAACACCTATCCAAATAGCTTGTTATCCTCTATCAAGCTCCCCTAGAGAAGATAATTGGCAATAGGGTTATTCGCTCTAATCATGAATTGAATTTGAATTGGGTGGTAGGCACTCCCATAACAGTGGCAAACACCCCTCCTATTGAACTCACTCTTCCTCCAACAAAAAAGGAAAATGTCCCTCTTATTGAGCTCACTCCTCCGTCTGTGAATCCCATAATCAAACACTTAATACATCAGGAGACAACTTCTTGCCTGAGCTACCAAAAAGTTAATCACTTAAAATTCTGGCAGACTCCAGAGAATGGCAAACAAGTATTTAAATAAATTATATGTCTCCCTTATGGGTGGGATTCCGTTATTCCCTCAAATCATTTTAAAATACCTCTAGAGATTAATACTCTTTTAAATCTGAGGTCTTTTGATGCCTCAAATGACTTAGAACACAATTTAGATAAGTGCCATGATTGGGAAGAGTTTGGTTCTTTTGAACCAGAGGAGTGGACTAATAACCAAGAGTGTGATAGAGAAAGGGAATGCAGAGAAGAAGTGGCAAGCCTCATGGGTCTTTCCCCAGGGCCCAATCATTTTCTTCATAGTAAGGCTATTATGGAAGAAATAAATAATGAGGAAGAAGAAAAAGTGGAAGAAGAGATTGCTGGGAGTTTTGCCAATTCCATAAACAATTAGGATAAACTTGGCATCAAGGATAATCTAAAAGGAATTGATCATCCCAAATGTGGTAAAACTAGCAAGGAAAGGGATAGAAAGAGCCATGCAAAACTTAGGTTTGCAATTGGCAAAGCTGAAAACCAAACCAAAATTAGTGATATGCTAAATATTGTGAAGGGGAAGGTCCTTCGCAAAGAAACATGTAGATACCATCGTAGAACATTAAGGGTCTTAATGCCCCTAACAAGAAGAGCACTCTTAAGCGTAATTTAACCCTTTTTGGGTCAGAAATAAACTAACTACAGGAAACAAAGCCTAGTAAGGAGGAAGGGGAAATTTTTTTTAAAAAATTAGGTATCTGGAAATGTGAATTTACTAAATCATTGGGAGCTCTTGGAGGACTTGGTATCATTTGGGATGCTAGGAAAGTGAATTTACATTACTCATGACTAAAACCAATTGGATGGAAGGATTGGTCAAGAGCCTTAAGAGCGAAATGCAATTCATCATCATCAATGTGTATGGACCCACATCTACAGTAGGTAAAGCTGTTGTTTGGACATAATTAAGCAATTATATGAATTTGGACTCACAAAAAGATATCATATTTGGACTCATAATATATGGAAGCTATCTAATATATTCAGGAAAAAGTAGGGGAATACAAATTGAGTCACAAGCTACCATTGATTTTAACCTTTGGATATTGAGAGACTCTCTTATAGATATCCCAACATCTAATGGATTACACACATGGAACAATAGAAGGAAGGGCTTCTGTTATATTGCAGAGAGACTAGATAGGTTTATTTTCTGTAACAATAATCGTCTGATGAATATGTCCATATTAGGGATAATTTTACCTTTCACTGGTTCAGATCATTTCCCCATTCAAATCAAAATCAAAGAACAACAGAAACCACTCATATGCCCATTTAAATGTAAAAATATGTGGTTCTTGGATGATAGTTTTGCAAGCAAAATAGAACAATGGTGGAAAGAGGAAACTTTTGAAGGATCCAAAATGTTTTGTTTTATGTCAAAACTAAAAAGTGTTAAAGAAAAAATAATAAAAACTTCAAAAATATTTTTAAAGAAAAATTAGCAAACGAGGAAGAGCTTGAGGAATTAAATATTAAAATAATAGAAAATGGAATGAGGGATGAGGAATACAATAAAGAAAGAGAATTATTGAACAAACATGAAAGTATTCTTCTTAAAGAAGAAATATATTGGAAACAAAAATTCAGAGAGAATTGGTTAAAAGAAGGAGATAGAAACAAATTATTCTTTCATACTAGTACTCTTAATCTAGGTGCAACATTAACAAAATAACTAAAATTTGTGACAAAATAGGGTCAGACGTGGAGAGTCCAAACCAAATTTCTGAAACCTTTGCCAATTATTATACGAATATTTTAAATAATAATGAATTTTCAGACCTAGGGGCACAAAACTCCATGCTCGAAGATATCCCAAGAATTCTTACCGATGAAGATAATATAGCCCTAAATAAAAGATTCTTTATGGAAGAAATCATAGATTCTATTTTTTCGCTCAACCCGGATAAATCCCCTGGCCCAAATGGATTTCAGGCCTTTTTCTTCCAAAAATGCTAGGATACCACAGGGGAAGAATTATGTGTAGCAATTAAGGCTACTAGGAACTCTGGATCCCTCCTATCAAAAATTAATAATACCTTCTTCTCTCTCATTCCAAAAAAACACGAATCGATCTCACCTGGTGATTTTAGACCCATCGCATTATGTAACACCATATACAAGATTCTATCCAAAGCCTTAGCAAATAGACTAAAAAAGATAATACACAAATTGATATCTGAAGAGAAAACCAGATTTGTTCCAAATCGCTCAATTTATAATTGAATTATAATAATATAGGAGTTTATACACTCAGCTCAAATAAATAAAGACCCATGCATGTTGATGAAACTCGATATATGTAAAGCCTATGACAAAGTAGACTAGAGATTCCTATGTAAAACAACAAGGGCCTTTGACTTCTCTAAAGCATGGGTAAATCTAATATTCAATTTCATATCAACGCCAAAATTTTCATTATTAATAAATGATTCTCCAATTTTTTTTAACTCTTCCAAAGGCATCAGAAAAGGGGACCCTATCTCTCCCTATCTATTCATAATTATGGCTAAGGCTTTTGGTCGATCTATCAAATGCGCCCAGTTAGAAGGACTCATAAAGGGATTAAAAGTGACTGGTGAGGTTGAATGTGTTTCACATCAACAATATGTTGATGACACTATCATTCTGGGTGTATCATCTAGAGCTAAAGCATCCCAATTTAAAAATATCATCAATACATATTCAAAAGCATCTGGCCAGGAAGTGAATGCGGAGAAATCAGAAATATTTTTCTTAAATACCTCACCTATCCTAGAGATAGATATTTGCAACATTATGGGTTATAGAAAAGGCATGTTCCCTTGTAAATACCTCGGCATTCTTTTAGACAAAGGCCAAAGAGAGGTTGAAACCTGGAGAAACATTTCTTCCAGACTAGACTCAAAATTGGATAGCTGGATAGGAAAGTATCTCAATAAAGCAGGAAGAGAAACTCTGATCAGAACAGTTTTAGTTGCCATCCCTAGGTTTCATATGTCTTGTCTTCCCTTACCTTTAGGGGTTGGGAAAAAATTAAATCAGAATTTTAAGAATTTATTTTGGTAAGGTACGGACGACAAAAACAAAGTTGCACTGATTGAATGGTGTCCGATATGCCTAACAAAATAATTTGGTGGTCTTGGTCTCAAAGTTTTATAATGGAAAAACAAAGCCCTAGGTGCTAAATTAGTTTCGAGAATGTTTCAGGAAAACAATAGTAAATGGGCCAAGATATTATACCACAAATATCTTACCAACTCTAATTTGACTACTCTCTTCCGAATGATTGATCCACCTAAAGGTTCGAAAATATGGAACTTTATGATGCAAAACAAAGATTTAATTGCTGAGAACCTTACTTGAGACATTGTTAATGGACATGAGGCTCTCTTTTGGGAAGACTCATGGGATGGCCTCCCCCCTAGACAATGAAAGTCTACCAAACAATATCAAAAATAATCTCACACAATGCTGGGGGAGTCATGTCAAGGACTACATTAAGGTATCACATCATGGATGTCAATGGAAGAAATTAACAAACACCACACTTTCTCAGAATGAAAGAGAAGCTTTCAACAATTTTCTAAACTCTAGGAAATTTTACCTCAAAGCCAGACCAGATAGAATATTTTTGGGTGCATCCAAAGATGGGAAGTATAGTGTCAAAATAGGATATGAGAAAATTATAAACTCTCAAGAGTGGAATAGAGTTGATATACCCCTCAAATTATGTTGGGATGCTACTTGTCTTCCCAAGACTGGGACTTTCCTCTGGGCCACTTTACAGGAAATAATTTTAACTTCAGATAGATTTACCAGATTAGGATTTGAAGGCCCATCAAGATGTGTTCTATGTAAATCTGCCTCTTAAATTGCTAAGTATTTATTATTTGACTACCCGTTTTCTAACTACTATTGGAAGTGGCTCTGCAATAAATTTATTTGGGCCTCTTCTTTCAATAATAACATTGGGAGTGTTTTACGAGGGTGGCCTTTTAAGGACTCTGAAGTTTATAGCAAGATGTGGAGGATTTCCCCATCCATTTTAGTTTGGGAAATCTGGAAAGAACGAAATAGAATGATATTCACAGAAACTAGTATGGAGAGAGAATCCTTGCTTAACAAAATTGAAGCAAGCATCATAGAAGTCACAAATAATCACTTAAGAAACAATAAAAAAAATGATCATTTACAGATTGGGATGCGGACATGAAAAAGAATTGGAAAGGCTTAATCAACCCCAACTAAGATATTCCAAAACTAACAATTTAGCTAGAACCCTGTGTAAATGGGAACCCCCCCTCATGGATGGATGAAACTAAATTTTGATGGAGCATCAAGAGGAAACCCAGGGAAAGCTGGATTACGGTGCATCATCATAAATGTAAAAGGCAATTGGATGGTAAAAAGGGCCAAACCACTTGGCATTGTTACCAATAGTCAAGCAGAACTCGCGGATTTAAATGAAGGTCTCAAGATAAGTCTTAAAAATGGAATCCAGAAACTTATAATTTAAGGAGACTCACAAATTATTCTCAATGCACTGAGAAAATATAGCACTCCAAATTGGATTCTAAATTTGAGACTAGAAGATTCCCTAGACCTTGTGGATTGCTTTCAAGAAACAAGATTCAAGCATATATATCGGGAAGGAAACAAAGAAGCGGATAATTTAGTGAACCAGGGTGCTGATGGGGAAGACATCAACCTAGTAAATCTTGATCAGGGCTTGACATCATGACTGATTTGAAAGGAGGTACGTCACCTACTGATTTTTTCTATCCCTCTGAATAGCACAGCGTGTTAGATAATTTAGTAGAAAAAGGGCATAAATAAAAGCAGAGGAAATTAAGTTATAAAGTGAAAATAGGCATATAATAATAAGACTACAAAAGGAGGTGTCAAGTTCAACACACATCAATAGAGACTAATTCAATAAAAGAAAAAAAATGATAGGATACTAATATCTATCACCTATTCCTAGAGGGAATACTATATAATTGATGTTATAGCCATCCATTATCCAATATCATACAGTGCATAGAAAATACACCAAAAGAATCATATAAACACACAAGAGTAGGAGTACACACAAAAGGTTTAACTCTAGACTCAAATTCTTAAATGATCATAATCTAATACAATAAAAAATGGATAACCTAGCCCACCAAGACAGAAGTATCTAGTTTCAGTATGACTAAATACTTATAGGATTAACACACCTCGTCACAATATCAGTCTTACTCTAGACAAAGGAAAAAAAAAAATATTGATAAGATCAAGATACCTTTGGAACTGTGAGAGCACTGGATATGCATTTTCAGGATTAAGAAGGAACGGGCTTAACTAACAAAGCATCAATAAGTTTCAGACTAACAATTATATACTTAGATAGAGACCAATGGTAAAATTCAGAAATGAAAATGGGTCTCCTTTTATCAAACATCTTTAGGTAGAGTGAGGCCCATTGTCAGAGAAGTAAAGAAAAAGAGAATAAGATGATAAAAGAAAGGTAGGAAATAACTAAATGTTATGTTACTAGGATTACAAAGAAGGCGCGCCTAGACTAGGACCAACACAATTATGACAAAAGACCTTACACTCTAAATGGAAGAACATCTCTCTGATAGATGCCAAGGATAGCATTTGCTTCAGATACCTTTCAAACCCCATTTCACACGATCGTTCCTAGTAATATGATTGTTTCCGCTATCTTAAGGTTATTTTAATAGTTGTCAAGTTTTGGAAAGAGCTGGAAGACAATAATATAATGAAATTATTCTCTGATGGAGATTTCTCTCACTATCTCTTATCTAGAAATGGATAAGAAGCTTATCGACTTCAAATAAGATCTCTCCTTGGACCGTAAAAACTAGAAATTACGCCTAAGGATAGTGATCACTACCTGATAGCAAGATTGTTTTTCATCCCATTGGTATGGGATCTGAATGACTATCCTTCTATGAAATCAGTATAAGAATAGTAATGTAAATCTAAGAAATAATAGAATTTTTGTAAATAGTCATAATAAGAGAATCCCATGAATTAGTAAAACAACAAAAAAATCTTTTTCATTTCTCATCCTCATCCATATTGACACCATAATATGCCAAATAAGCCAACAACACATTAAATAGTTCTAGGTTGTCTATAATTCAACCACCCTCTTCCATTCTCAAGGAATTTATTTTTTCCTCAAGAAAATATTATTTCCTAAATATTTGACTTGACACATGTCACCATGTTTCTTCTATAGCTTATTTTCATAAGATTCTTCATAAAAATTTATTAAAATAGAGTCTACCAATTATAATATTATTAGGCCCTTGGCTTTATGATCCATAACATCATATTTAATAGCTAAGGTAGGATATGTCTTTCTAAAGATATTCTCTTTAGTTGCATTTGATAGATATAAATATATTAATAGATCTTCCATCTTCACCTTCCACATATCAAAAATATTTTTAAAAAATTTCTACACCTCTACTCTCCTTTATGAATTGACAATTTGAAAATTCTTTCAATAACTTTACAAAGTATCTTTTTCTCAAACTTCCAAATAGAAATTATTTTGATAAAAAACACCAACAAACTACAACTAAAGCCAAAGCTGATAAGGATTTGATCGTAGAAATGAATTTAAGGTAGAAAAAAATTATGTCACTAACCTTGAGAGGAGGGTTATACAATTTTGTAGATCTTTGAAAGAATTATGTGAATTAAATAGAAATAACACATAACATTCATTTCATAACACAAAGATTTGTGTGGGAAAATCTCTTTCTATAGAAAAATAATTCCACACTCCAATAGCCTTCCAATATAATTTTCTATTAGATATACGCAACGAATAACAACATACGATCATAGTATAAAAATTTGTTAGAACGTAGTCACATCTACTCTACTAACTGCAATATATAAAAGAACCTATACTACAATATGAGTCTCTCTCTCTCTCTCTCTCTCTCTCTCTCTCTCTCTCTCTCTCTCTCTCTCTCTCTCTCTCTCTCTCTCTCTCTCACACACACACACACACACACACACACACACACACACACACATTATTATTATAATATAAATAATAATAAATATAATACTAATTTTATACTATTATACAATAGTAGTATAAATAATAATAACAATATAATACTAATTTATATAATACACTACTAATATACATAATATAATATAATATAATATAGATATAAAAATATATTTATACTAATATTAGTAAATATCATACCATTATTAATTTAATATAATACTACTATTATACAATACTAATATAAATAATAATAATAATAATAATATAATATTAATTTATAAATACTAATGCTATTATCATCTAGTATTAATATTATAAAAAATGGAATTTATAATAAACTAAAAACTAAAATCAAAATTGAAAATAGCATTGAAATGAAAATGTTAAAATTAAAAAAATTCAGCAGAAATTGGATAGGACATATCGAATTTCAGAAAAATATTGGATATCTTATTAGCCTTGGTATTTACCTTGGGTTTTGGCTTTGCAATGCCAAATGTGGATGGTCAACCCAAAAAATGTGTTACCATATTTCTTTTGATCTCCAGACTTCGACCATGTAGCGGGTGACATTTTTTTCACCTGAAATTGATGAAATAAAAAGGGTTTCTTAAAGAGATTATCAGTTTTCCATCAATATAGTTGCTGTCAAATTTCAATTTTAGTAAGAAATTATTACTTATTCTCTAATTGAGTTACCTCTAGAGTCCTTATTGACAGACTGATTGAAAAACAACTATAACTTTCAAATGGTTTAACCTTTTTGAAATCTGAAACTTGTGTCACATTCTATGCTTCGCCTAATATAAGGAAAACATTTTTCAATTTTGTAAAGTTTAGAATTAGTTAAGCTGGCTAGACATGAGAGTTTTATTATTCTAAAAAACTTGTAGTATAAAATTCATAATTAATTATTTACTTGGGAAAAAATTACAAAAAAATATTTGTCACATTCGGACATGAGTCTACTACTTATATCTAGAATCTCATGAAAATATATCATCATTTGATTGTGGTTAAGGTGGTCAAACATACACATTTTTAAAAAAAATATTTTTTGTGAAATTTCATAGTACTGCATTAAAATCTAAAATTTTCAACAATTACATTAAATTTTTTTAGTAAAGGGCTAGTAGTTTAGAAACTACATTAAGTTTCTTACATATTCTATTCTTACAAATTTTTCACATAAGGTTGATAAGATGTTCAGCTTTTTACATCAAGTTGACTAACCCTGATTTTCTCATTTTTCATTGGCACTTAAGGCCATAGCTTGGTATACCATGATCCTACACATACCCACTTATTGTTAAAATCTAATACATTTGTCTACATTTTTTCAGTGATTTTTTTTACGAACTTCAATGTTTGTCTTTCCTCTATCTCTCTTTTTTATCCTTTTTAACCATCTTTTCCCAGTTCTTATCTTTGTTTACTTTCCTTTCGGATTCATCTTCAAATTTGTATACTAGTGTGATTAAATAGTTAGCTTGACCATTCTTACCTATGTAGTAAAATTTTCCATTTTATCTAATACCTTTAGTACCTAGTCTTCCAGCATTTCCTTTTCTAGTTACCCATTTGGATTTACTAAAGGTAGCTCCTTTCAACCACTAATACTTCATTCTTCCTTTAAGAGAAAAACCACATGTTCTTGAAAAAATGGGTTTGAAGAGGAAGATGAGTTAACTAAATTATTTTGTATGTAAAACTAAATAAATGGAACAAAAGTGTATTCTTTATTTAAGATGTGTTTATTAAAAATTCCATTTTAATAAATTAAAGTTTGGAATTTATATTAAGACTAAAAATCATCCTAATCTACTTTTCTTCAAATATGTTGTTATATACTTTAACACATGTCTGATTGGAATAAAATATTAGGTATCTCACCTCCCCTAAAAAGAATCAAATTCCAAAGAAGGAAAAATGACTATTCATAGGTCTTTATATGTAGGTCTCAGCCTGCATGATATATAAATTGTCCATTATATATTTTATTTACATTGATAGACACATTTACAATTCCTCTAGTAGAATCTAATTCTAAGAGTTCAATCTAAAAGATGAAGAGATTTATGCCACTTTTTTGTTAGAAATAGATGATGTAAACCTTCTCTAACATGTATTATTTTAATTATATGAAATAAATATTTATTTGTCATGCATCATTAAGAGATGTGTTTAGCCATATTAAATATTTATTTTGGTTCATTTGTAAAGTTGTATGTAACGATGATTCTAAGATACTTTACATGGGGAATGCATATGGGAAACATATTTATAATCAACAAACTTAGTTCTAAAAAGATAATGTGGGATCAATAGTTTTGCATAGTCTTGGTTTTGAGGAAGATGGTTTGACCTTACCTCTTGGGTCCACATTTATGTGATATTGATTCTATCAAAGCAAGAACATATTTAATTGTGGAGGTTGGTTGTTGATGGTATTAATCTTGGTTTTCATTGTGTTAAGTCTTCTTCTAAAGAGTATATACCAAAAGCATACCATAGAATGTATACATACATGTTTGGACACATCGAGAGGATCGTGGTGTTTAAAAATTACTCATAAAGACTTTATAAGTGTATTGTATTGTTATTATTGGTCTCTCTCTCTCTCTCTCTCTCTCTCTCTCTCTCTCTCTCTCTCTCTCT
>MU223176.1:131315-147846 GCA_018584345.1 Thuja plicata | reverse complement strand
TCTCTCTCTCTCTCTCTCTCTCTCTCTCTCTCTCTCTCTCTCTCTCTCTCTCTCTCTCTCTCTCTCTCTCTCTCTCTCTCTCTCTCTCTCTCTCTCTCTCTCTCTCTCTCTCTCTCTCTCTCTTTTTGGAGGTATATCATGTTGTATATTCTGATGTCCTTGATTTTATTTTCTTTATTGGGTTTATGTAGGAAAAAAATCAACCACCCATCTAAGATTTTCCTAAGAAGTGGCATTAGAGCCTTGGTTGTGGTTGTGTTTTGGGATACTGTAGTTTTGGTATAAAATTTATTTGACATCATATAATGCAAATTTGAAGCCATGACAATGCAAGAAATATTTAAGACATTTCAAGGCATGAGATAGATTTTGTGAGTTATTTTTTTGATTGATTTAAGGTTTTTGAGTTTGTAAATATATTGGGTTTATTGGGGTGGCTGCAAGAAGTTGAGTCCCACTTTCTGACAAACAGTGGAAGTGTTTTCCCTATTTTTCAATTTTTTTGTCAATTGATGTCACAATTTGGGGCACTTAGAGATTGAATCTCAAAAAAAATTAGTAATAGAAAATGTAGTGCTCAGAGTCTAAGTTTCAAATATGTAATTCATTTCAATACCCAGATGAAAGAAATCACTTTTTAGTAGGCATGTCTAAAAACCATGTTTTCAAAATGCCTATTTCGGGACCATAGCACACATGTGTAACTGTACGACCACCATATTTTGACCTAAATAAATGAATTTTTGCAAATGCTTCTAAGAAAAGACACCTAAGACACCAAAGAATGATGAACATATTTTCATCTTTATTTTTGTTGAATTTTTTTTATTAATTTTTAATTGATTGTAAAGTACATTTTTAAACCTATGGTGTACGACCACCATAAATTGATGAAAATTTCATATTTGTTCAAAATTATATTTTTAATATTCACTAGAATTATATGTATATTGATTTCAAATAATTTATTTTCCAAAAAACTTAAAAACAAAAAGTTACTAAAACTTTAGTGAACCTCACTATTTTACATTTAGGTACCACTTTTGATTAATAAATAATGAAAAAATAGTAAAAATAATTACATCTCTACAAAATTTACATTTCTAAAATAAACACAGCGATAACTCTAATGGGTTTTCGTTTCGTCAAAAAATATGTTTAGGATGGCCCTTAAAACATTACGACAAGACAACATTTTGACATTCCAGTGCATTAGCCATTATTTTCAAGGTCCAAGCATAGGCTTGGCCCCACCAAGCCTATTCTAAACAAAAAAATTTAGGCGGATGTACATTTCCCCCTCCATGTTTTATGAAACAGGCACTTGTTTGTTAAATACAAAAAATTGGTGTGTAAAATGTGTTTCTTGTTATAATTAAAAAAGAAAATTAAAAAAAATGGGTGCCCATTTTTTGAATTTTGGATCCGGCGTCCAAACCTAAATCAAGTGCCCATTTTTTTTCAAAATAGGTGCCCGTTTCTAGCAGCATTTTCTAATTCTACAAGAGTTCCACTGAATGGGGACTAAGCATCTTGCACTTACCCATTGTAATATAAGGTTTTGATTAGAGTTGGACAAATAATTTCCTTTGGGTGTTCACCATGAAGGTTTTGAAGTATAATTACAGATGATCATCTAGTATAGAATAAACCTCACTATTTAGTATAAGAATCCCAAGAAATGAAGATTGACAAAAATTTGGACCTATTTTTGTCATCGAGAAAAATGCTAAAAATAATTTACTCATAAATGTCTCATTCGAAAACAAGCCTTATCAACCTATAAACTATCCAGGATTTATTAGTGTCTTGCTATTTAGCTATATAATGCATTCATGCTTAACTTCATATGCATAAAATTTTGAGTAAACTATCCCCCTAACCTTGCTTTCATGAACATGAATATTGTAGTTTAAAAAAAGACTTTTGCAAAACTTTGACATAATTTATTTCATAAAAGTGAAATTTTACACATTAAAATAAATTCTTATTATAGATGATCATCTAGTATAGAATAAAACTCACTATTTAGAATAAGAATCCCAAGAAATGAAGATTGACAAAAAGTTTGACCTATTTTTGTCACCGAGAAAAAATGCTAAAAATAATTAACTCATAAATGTCTCATTCGAAAACAAGCCTTATCAACCTATACACTAACCAAGATTTATTAGTGTCTCACTAATTAGCTATTTAATTCATACGTGCTTAACTTCATATGCATAAAATTTTGAGTAAACTATCCCCGTAGCCTTACTTTCATGACCATGAATATTGTAGTATAAAAAAAGACTTTTGCAAAACTTTCACACAATTTATTTCATAAAAGTGAAATTTTACACATAAAAAAATTTCTTATTCCACTATTCGTCCCTTTGTTAAAAGATCATTTGAAACAAGTTTACTCATGATAAGAAATTTATTAAAATAAAGTTTGATTTGATGTTCAATATGATGGTATAATTATGTAGTGGTTGCACCAATTTAGAGACAATATTATCAACTATGGATTCAATAACTAAAAGAACCAAGAGAGATATGTAAAAATAATATCTCTTGTGTATAATATTGCCAAGACAAATTCAAATAGTAAGATCATTTTACAAGAAATTTTATTGTTCCTCACAAAAGGTTTATTATTTATATGAAGCTAGCTTTCTCCACGAAAATGATTAATTCAAAAGAGATGATTAATATTGTACGTGTTATTACCTTGCATCATTAGAGTGAAATTATCCCTAGAAGATAAAAAAAATATTTATATGAGCCCAAGGTTGGTTAATTCTTCAACTCCATAATGGGATAAAATGAAGACTAGTTAAAACAAGATAATATGTATTTGTCTAATAAAATATGCTATTTAACCAAGGTCTTTGTTGCTTCTATATTAGATCATGTATGAATTTTTGTATGAATAACACTATGTGGGACAAATTTTCAATCTTCTTTATCTCCTTTTTGTCTCTGTTGTCTTGATAATGGATCACAAAGTGTGATCTAGGAATTTGTTACAAAAAAACATAAACAATCCAATTTTGAAACCATAAAGACCAAATTGTGGATTCTCAAAATTTGATATCGATAATAGTTAACAAAAGTATGTCATTTGATTAATCTAGTAATTCACTTTTAGAAATTAGAATTACCAAATGTTAGTTAGCTTTTACAAAAGTGAAATTAAAATTTAGAAAGAAATACAAATATTATATTATTAAAAAATAATTAATATATATTTGAATCTCTTATAGAATAATTATATTTTAAAGTAGAAAACAACATCTTTGAGTAAAGTAAATGGCTCCAAATTGATATCATAATACATTAAATTTAAATATATACACACTAATTGATTAATTAAACAATTCATTACATTTTATCATGCCAGGTTAAATTGTGTATATCTACACATCCAAACTTTTTAAAATTAAATTAAAAATCAACAAATATTTCTACTTCAATTAAATTTTATACCATAATCAATAATTTTACCAATTAAATATGACCAAGTGAAAACAAAATAAAAATAAATATTTATATCTACACAATAAAAAGAATATATACCATTTTTATTTATTTATTTATTTTTCTTTCTTTTTGTTTTTCCAGTTCATCCCAATATCAATGGGAGAATGAGTAGATAAATTTGTAAGGTTTATTATTTTATTATGCATGCTAGTGTCCCCCATTACAGCGGATCCAGAGACCAGACTTTTAGCCTACGGATGCAGCCCTATCCCCAACAACAACGCAACACTCTTTGCCGAAAGTTTAATGGGGGCTCTGGCATATGTAGCGGAAAATGTTGTGCCATCTTGATTTGCTACGAAAGATGAAACGGGAGCAACAGATCTGGTAGATTCAGTGTATGCACTGGCGCAGTCTAGAAAGGATAATTCTGCTTCTGATTGCGTGCAAATCCCAATCCATCATAATAAAATAAGACCATTTTGATAAATCCCATTTTCATCCTTCCAAATATTCTACGCTTGAAGATGACACTCCATCATACTCACCACTTGGTCTTCAAAATGAAAATGCACGTTTCCTCTACCCTTTTAAATGGTTGACTCTAAATATTTCTTCTTTACATATCGCATGAAAGTCAAGACAACAGGCATATACATGGTTGACTCTAGCCATTTCGATCATAACCATAGCAATTATTCTAAATGTGATCTATAAGATGACAATAGCATTTGTATTTCTTCTTTACATTGCCTTACATTACTATGCGGGCAAAGAAGTGTTCAAATTTGAACAGAACAAACATATGACTATAAATAAGTCAAATCTTTTGTGCGTAGTTGTACCAAAGACATTTAAGATGACTGCAATTTTTAGATCCTCAGACATTTGAGATATTGTGCGTCCGGCAGGTCTTCCATCTCAGCGGAGATGGGCATGACCACACACAATATTGGAGTAAAATTGAACACAATACTGAATGTATAGTAAAATTTCTTGCATGTTTAGTGGAAACTAATAATAATAATGTTTTATGTATGAAAATTCTTGTATGTAACAGGGTACAGAATGAGTTTTATAGAGGGTTTGTTCCAGCCTGATGTTATGGCTTATAAATCTTTCGAATTACTATAGAAAACAAACATTGCCAAAATAGTGCTTTGGCTTATAAATTATAGATAACTGATGTTACATGCAAAAACAGAATATCTTCATGCAGTTCTACACCTTTTGATTAGTTGTTTAGATAAAAAATTAGTTTACAATCAGTTAGTTTCACTGTTATTTATTTGCATTTAACAATGCAATACTCTTGTTAGCTCCGTAATCTTCAGAAGTCATGATGTAATAATTGGCAGTTTTAGTACGGTTCAGCCAATGCAAAGTGGATTAACATTTAGTCAACCAAATAAAACTGTTGTTTGTAGCAGTGAAATGTAGGTTTTTGCTGCATAGTATTTTATTTGCAGATGCTTTAAAAAACTAATTTTCTGTTGTTGAAAGAGAGCCTCTATATATAGTTATTGAATACAAAAATAAATGAAGCTTTGTCTGTTTGGTGATCTGTTCTATTCTATTCTGTTAAGGGCCTGTTTGGTGCATGGCATTAACTTATTCAGAATAGGTCTATTCCAAAATAAGGGGCCTATTCTCGAATTAATTAATTCTAAAACTGAAAGCTGGAATAAGCTATTCTCCGTTTGGATCCCATATTGTAGAATTGAAATAAGGATTATTTTTTATTTTTTCAATTAATTTGAATAATATGTATTTTTAACTTGTGTACATATATATACATACACATATACACACATATACATATGTGTATATATACACATGTATGTATATACACACACATATGTATATATACACACACGTGTGTATATACACACTTGTGTATATACACACGTGTATATATACACATGTATATGTATATATACACATGTATATGTATATATACACGTGTGTATATACACACGTGTGTGTATATATACACACATGTATATACACATGTGTGTGTATATATACACACACGTATATATACATACCCACATTAAAAAAAAAAGAATAAAAAAAGTTTTTAAAAAAAAAAATTTAAAAAAAATAATTTTGAATCCATAAATAGCTTATTCTCGAATAAGAAATGAATTCCAACTTTTTTTTAGAATTAGTTTTCTAATTCTAGAAATAAAAAAAAAATGGGGTCCTAAAATAGGGATTAGTTTTCTAATTCGAAAATCCAAAAAATGTTTCAAACAGACAATTAAATTATTCTAGCATTAACTAATGCTTATGCTAGATTAATGCTTGGCACCAACCGAATCCTTGAGAGATTTGAATTTTCTAGTTTTTTTTGTTGTTGTTTATTAATTGTTATTATCATTTGCCATCTTTTCGTCTCTGTAATGTATAACAAGGGAAGGCAAGATAAATTCTTTAAATTATACAATGATTCATTTAAGAGAAGAAAGATTGCTAGATGTATTTCTATTTTCTAGCTGACCTACTGGCACTTGTAGAGACCTTGGAATTTGTGCCAAGGAAACCTCTAGCCTCCCTTCCAATATCTTCACTACTTCACTCATGCTTGGCCTCTGATTCTCATCGTCTTGAATGCACAGACCCCCAACCACAGCTGCTCTTCTCACCTCTTCGATATTCGTCTCACTTGCTATCCTTGCGTCCACAATGCCTATTGTGTTCCCGCCTTGAACTTGAGCTGAAGCCCAGGTAGGAAAGTACAACCTGCTTCTCTCCTCCACCGTTAAATCCAGATTCCTACGACCAGATATAATTTCCAGTAACGTCATGCCAAAACTGTATACATCTACCTTGGGAGTGATAGGAAGGCCGGAGATCCACTCGGGTGCCAGGTATCCTGGAGTTCCTCTCGTGGTTGTCAATACACGGCTGAAATCTCTCCCCACCAGCTTTGCCAACCCGAAATCAGCTATCTTTGGGTTGAAGTCGCCGTCCAGAAGAATATTCTCAGGCTTAATATCGCAGTGAATGATATGATCCCTGCATTCCTCATGGAGATAAACTAATCCTCGTGCAGTTCCCAGTGCGATCTGAAATCGGGTCTTCCAATCCAGCACCTTCTCTTCTTCGTGCCCTTCACAGAAGAGGGAGGAATTTAGAGAGCCGTTGGCCATGTAGGCATAAACCAGTAGCCTTTGAGAGCCTTCCACGCAGAATCCATACAGCCTTACCAAATTCACATGTTGTAGATTACCGATTGTGTTTATTTCTGCACGAAATTGCTTCTCTGCTCTTCCTGAACCTTCTAATCTCTTAACCGCCACAGGCGTGCTGTCTGGCAGAGTACCTTTGAATACCGAACCGAATGCTCCTCTTCCCAGCTTATGCTTGAAATTTCCAGTTGCGATTAGCAGCTCTTTGTAACTGAACATTTTGAGCATGAGTGGCACGTCCTCTTCCACTCTTTGCTTCTGCAGTCTCCGCAGTTTCCAAAGAATAAGTGCGACCAGTACGAGAGCCGCGGAGAAAGCCGCGGCCGAAAGAAGCGAAATAAAAAGTATTTGGGTTTTTCTGCTTCTCTCTGACGTCGAGATCGGCAACTCCGAAGCAGCCAGCCTGATGAAGATGGATCGACTGTCTGATGAAACGTTCATTTTGAATAAATCGCCAAACCAGAGTCTACAGACAGGCGGATCACAAATTACTAATGCAAAAGCTGTGCAGGAGCAATTGTTGAGACAAGCAGTCCTGCAACCATCCAAAGTTGGCTTGTTGTATGAGACAGCTCCTGCTTCGGGCAAGGATCGATTCTTGGCTTCGAAGAAGCCGTCTGTAGTTCCCGCTGTTGCAGAGCATTGCAGGGGTTTTCGCCGAGTACACCCTGTTGACCACCAACCCTGAGAATCGTTGTTGGGCGTGAAACCCTCAACACAACTGCACACATCATTTGCATTGCATAGTCCATATGCCCCGCAGATTTCATACTCACTGCATTGACCTCGGTATGTCGACCATCCCTCTCTCCAACTACCATCACTCACCCCGTAGTAAACTTTTAACTGGCCATTCTCTTCCATCAGCTGCCGCCCTCTAACGATATTTCCCCACGGGCTTAATATATTCTGAAAGTAGAATCTTGAAGGAGAAACCCTCACAAAAGAAGTGGTGTATCCAGTAGTATAATAAATCCCCTCCGGAACGTTGGTAAAATAACTCCCAGTCCACTCTCCAGTGGACCAATATGGAACGCTGTTGTTATAGGTCAGCACCAATTGCGTCTTTCCTTGAGACATTTCCGGTCCACAGGAGAAGAGCCCACTTGTGGGATCCGCAGAACTCTTCCACGAGGTTAGCTTCATGCCTGTCCATAGCTTCATGCCAGGCAACCATGTATCTCCCAAATGAGCGAAACTCTCCCAAACAATCTCAGAATTGTTTTGGATTATGAAATTACCAGATTCAGATATCACTGCCAGCGATCCTTTGAGAATATTATCAGCCGACCAAACTGACCGACCATTTATATCAAACAATCTCAGATAACCATCGCTCGAAAAGTTGAGAACGCCAGGCACGCCTTGGACAGGATTATCTCTGTTAGCCACCCAAACTATGACCCTTGGAGAGCTTCGTGCGTACCAGATGCCAACATACCAATTATTCGTTCCATTCGGACTGAAAAAACCCAAAACAAACGTGCCATTCTCTGATATTATGGTCTGATTTCCAGCGAGCGAATCACCCTGCAAAAGCGTATCTAGTGCACATGAAATGCAATTATTCAGTCCAATAATCATGGCAATTGCTAGGACGAAATACTTCATTGTCATTTCGATAACCATAGCAATTATTCACAGATAAAGTTATTTACATGGCTGACTCCATCTGTTATTATTCTATGCGAGTGCACGTCTCCAATAGGATTCCACCAAATCCTAGCGTCTGTATTTGTCCAATATATTGCCTTTTATTTATAATATGAAGGCAAAGAAGTTCTCAAATGCGAATAGAGTAAACGCATGATTATAAATTAGTCAAATCTTTTGCGCGTGGCTTGACAAAAGACATTCAAGATGACTGTAAATATGTTCGCCCCTAAAAAGTCTTGTATATTTGGTGAAGAAGTTTCTCTACTCTTGAAGAAGTAGTAATCAACGTGAAGGCAATCTCTTTATTAAAAATCAAGTCAACAAAGGCGGACATATTACCAATCTCTTTCGAGTAGTTTGACAAAAATCAAATGTTATTAATTAGGGTGAAGGCATTTCTGACATGAAATGTATAGTACAGAATTGCGGATATAAGATGATAGAATTAATTTTTACATTTATATTAATTAAAAAAATTATTTATAAATTTTAAATTTTTTTTATTAAGATATTTTATAATAAGTAAGAGATTTTTTTTACAAGATTCAATTGTATAGTTTTTAGAGTCAAACTTATTGATCCATGTTTCATGAACACTGGTTCACGTTGCGATATTGCTATCACGATTCAACTACGTTGCTTTTTGGGCCAAACTTATTGACCCATGTTTAATGAGCAGTGGTTCACATGAGAGATGGTCTCTCATGTGAAGCATTGCTGATGATACAATATCTCTCATGTAAACCACTGCTCATGAAGCATGGGTCAATGAATTTGGCCCAAAAAGCAACATAGTTGAATCGTGATAGCAATATCGCAATGTGAACCAGTGTTCATGAAACATGGATCAATAAGTTTGACTCTAAAAACTATACAATTGAATCTTGTAAAAAATATCTCTTACTTATTATAAAATTTCAATGGAAAATACAATAAAAGAACAAAACTTTACTAGAAAATAATTATATTTTGAATTCAATTTTTTTTTAAATTTATTACTATCCTCTTTTAATGTTATATTTTTTATTACTATCCTCTTTTAATGTTTTATTACTATCCCCTTTTCTTTATTTTGTATTATGTAGGAAAAAAATTAACCAACATCTAAGATCTTCCTAAGAAGTGGCATTAGAGCCTTGGTGGTGGTTGTCTGTTTTAGGTTATTTGACATCATCTAATTCATATTTGAAGACATGACAATGTATGAAATATTTTAGACATTTCAAGGCATGAGATAGATTATGTGAGTTATTTTTTGACTAATTTAACATTTTTAAGTTTATAAATATATTGGGTTTACTGTAATAATAAGGTTTTGATTAGATTTGGACAAAGAGTTTCCTTGGGGTGTTAACCATGAAGGTTTTGAAGTAGAGATATAGATGATAATCTAGTATAGAATAAACCTCACTATTTAATAAAAGAATTCCAAGAAATATGTGAGACGTACATTAGAGTGTCATAGTTTTACTGCTTTATTTTCAATGTTTTTAGTGATTATATGTTTAGGCATGCTTTGACTTTTGAGACTCTTATGTATATGATGATCTATTAAATCCTATGTTATATATTTAGTATCTTGTTATGTAATCAGGGTGCACTCGAGATATTATATGTTTTGATTAAGTTTCAGTTTATGATAATGTCATATATGAGATTTATTATGTAGAGGTAATTATGATGGAATTTGGTTTAGGAAATCGATGATATGCTTATTTATGCTCAAATGTAGATATAGTTTATATGCAATGTATTACTGATGTCATATTATGCTTTCATATCATGTTGTTTTGGACCTACTGATGTGTGCATTGAGTGTGCAGGGATAGTTGACTATGGATCTAAATCAAGGACCGAGTATTGGAACATTGTGAAATTCTGTGCATTCCAAGGTCTTGTTTATATAAAGAAACATGAACCTCATTGTATATGTGGTTTATTTGTAACTTTGGTTAACCCCTCTTCTTCCCAAGATGCATTTAACTCCATTCATGGAGAATGAAGGCAAGTGGGAGAAAGGGATGGTTAGGGTCACCACACCTTTGGTTAGCCTTGGATATTTTGAAGGTTTTCCTATAGAGGGAAGGTTTTAGGAAGAGTTGGGTGTTCACCCACTCTCTATTCTTAGAGACAGATTCTTGATTGAAGGAGCCATTTTTGAGAAGGACAATAGGAAGGATAGCTCATCACCAATTTTCAACTCACCTTAGCTTTGGAGTAAGGTTGGATCTTTTAGAATAATTTTTGTTTTTTCATGTATGTTATTAAGCTTGAAACTCCATTACATATCTTTTCAAGTTGAGATTTTTGGTGTTTTATTTTTTTGGTGTTTAAATTTGTGTTGCATTTTGAATGGGTTTCTTCAAGGCACACTCACCCTTAGGAGGGCAGAGTAAACTTGAAGGGGGTGTTTGAAAATGACTCTATTTTAGTGTAGAGTCTCCCATGTGAGGAGGGAAAGACATGGGGTTTCATGATACCCATGATGCCAAGTAGGGCCTAAGGGCACCTGGGGGGCATAAGGAGCTTATTCATGATTGTATCTTTTTCTTTATTTGGCTTATCCTACTGTGAGGTCTACCACTACCCCTATTTTTAGGAAGGCCTCTTGGAGACCTTCCTCCTATTCTACCATGTGTTGAGAAGTTTCTCTTATATTTGACTATATGTTGTGTTTTCTGTGAGTTTTGAAATACTTGTTTGTATCTCGTTCCTCACTAGATCCCCTAGCTTGGGGGTGGCCTTGTAAAGGCCTAGGTTGGGAGGTGAGCCTCCCTGGTCAACCTCATCTTTACAGGTCTTCAGTTGGGCCTAGGAGCTTGAAAACATCTTTATCCTAAATATTCGATTAAAAATCATATTATAACCATGCACTGAACCCATGTGAATTAAGTTATATTTCCTATAAAAAGGTATTTAAATGATTATGTAACCTTGATCTTAGTATGTTAATTAAGGGATATTTGAATATTATTTTATTGTAAATATTCCATGTATAAACATTTTCATTTGCAAGTTAAGATTCCTTTTCAGATGATCAAACATATTTTATTTTTATGATAACAAAAAATTGAAAGTTTGGAATTCGAAGGTTAATTTAGTTAATTAAGGATCATTTTGAAGGGATTACCTCATTTTAATTTTTAAATAAATTTATTTTACTCATGTTTTATAAAAATGGAGTTGTGTTCTAATTGTGAGATTATATGCATGATGTTTTTGATTGCTGGTAAAAACAGGTTTTAGGGGGACCCAAAACCCCTTACAAACATTACAAAAAAGGAATAGTCATTAAGTCCACTTAACCCAAATAGGACTGTACACCAGCTTGCCAAACCCAGAACCAACACAAACAACCAGACACAAAAACCAGAAACCAACAAAACCACCCAGCAACCGAAAACCAAAAAAAAAACCAGCAAAAAAGCAGGGGAATGGCAGGACCTAGGCGAACTCCAGAAGAGTTCCCTCCGCTTCCTTCTTAGCGTTAGACCTCTCAGAGAAGTGTTAAAGTCTAGGAGTTCCAGGACCCTATCTTGAATTTCGTTCTTTTTGGTAGAATGTGTGCACTTGCCTGGACTAGCATCATCCGCTTCATCTTTATCATCCTCAATCTTCACAGTTGGAGACCCTGCATCTAGCTCTAACTTGATGGTGTTGAAGCACTCCATCATAGAACCCATAAAATTTTTATTATCCTTCATGTGCTTCTTCAGAGTGTTCCCAAGGATGTACATTATGTCTCGTAGATCCTTCATATTATTCTCCTCCTCTTTATCCTTCTTGCCATAAATCCCCGCTGACCCAGAATCCAAATTTCCCTGAAGAAGTTCAAATTTAGCATAAAGGGATCAAAAAATAAGATTGAGGCCTTTTATTTCCTTGAAGACCCATTTGATTAGGTGGAACAAATACATCAACATCGCCTTCATAGTTTGGAGAACCCTGAAAGGGGGATCAATTTTTTCATCTATGTCTTCTTGAAGGAGTTGGACATTCTATTCCTGCATGTCGACCATTCTTGCAAGCATAATATTCCTAGAGCTTGAAGGGAAATCTCCCTTCTCAGCAGTCTCCAAACCTAGAGTCTCATTATCCACCTTCCTCTTCGACTGCACCTCCATGACCACTTCAAGCCTCGGAGAGATAGGAACATAATGATCTTTAGAGCTAGCATAATTGACCAAAATGGGAACCTTCTAACCACCCACATCCCCACCTATATCTTCAGGGTCATTACCTTTATCCTTGGCATTATGGAATAACACATTCTTTTCCTCTTTATCACTAGAATCGCTCGCCAAAACTGACAGGGACTCTTTACTTTTTTCATCAAAATGGTTATGGGAGACATAATTAGTACCCACATAACCATCAACACTCTCACCTTTAGAGTTTGTTTCCATACCTATCTTCTTATCAATTTTTAATTTTTTAACAGTTAGTTCCCCAATATCCTCTTCCTCCCAAATCTATTTACCCAAAGCCTTAGTAGAACCAAAGTCTCTAGGTGAAAGAATATGAGGGCTACTAGCCAAAACTTTCTTAACATGCTCAACAATTAAAATAATGAGACCCTCATGCAGAGTTGGCTTTCTCTCTTTTTTCCTGTGATCAATAATGCTATGGCATAGATAATGTAGTAGGTAAAAAGGGAACCAAAGCCTAACCTTATGTCTGAAATGAAAAAGTAGAACAAAATGGTAGGAATGAGGCCTTTTATACCTACCATCCAGGGAGATATACTCCATGACACCAGTAAATACCTTTTCCCAAAAATCCTTAATAGATTCAACATCATAACAACCCCTGAAATCTTTCACCAGACTCTCAGCCTCCGCCTTGTCCTTTGGGAAGTGTAGGATTGCCTTTTGGGAAATCTTCTTGTCTCTGTAAAACTTTATGCCCTTTGTATTCAACCCAGACACCTCTACAATATGATCTTCAGTGATTTAAACGGCCATTTCCCCAATAGTCACAGTACCATCCTTCCAGCTCTCAACAAACTCTTTTGTGACTTCATCTTTAGACCCATGGAGGCACTCCATGTATGCAGTGCAACCACCCTTACTAAACTTATCCCAGACGTCAGTATTTTTCTTCTATTTTTTACAATCCTTTGGCTCCCTACGGTTAAGCCATCCACCCATGAGGACCTTAGAGAACATAGTCTCAACAAAAATGGCAGAAACAAAATAGAGATAAAACACAATAGAAAAATTCAAATTAATTATAGTGCAAGAATATGTGTGTCTACACTTTGCAACCTCGGTAAAGAAAAGACTTTCTGTAACCCTTCTAACTGCATTATATAACTTACATCTTTTTATCAAAGCTTTTTGAGATATTCCAAATCTTCTCTTTTGCTATGAGTCAGATCAAACGCCAACTTGGCCTTCAAATCAACAGTCAAATCACTTCCACCATGCCAAGTCCTAATGTCCTTGACCTTAACTGCAATGTTGGCCAATGCATCTGTAGTACAATTAGCTCCCTAAAGTTATGAGAAATAATGACATGCTTGAAGGAATTAATGATTATGCTAGTCTCTTCAATAATAGCCTTAATAGACCATGATGGAATAGTAATTCATTTAATACAGTTTAATATATTCATAGAGTCACCTTCAATCCACACATTCGAAGGCATATCGTCATTTATAATTTTTAAAGTTTGAAGGAGAGCCATAGGCTCGACCACATGGTTGCTCTAGACACCAATGGGGAACACCACAATAGCAAGACAATTGGCCATGTCATTCTAAATAATTCCACCACACCTAGTAGGCCCTAGATTACCCTTCGCCACACCGTCAAAATTGGATTTTATCTAGCGAGGAGTGGGGAAAGCCAGATTGCATTCTCCCACTAGGATGAGAATTTAGCTTTGGTGCTAGCAGTAACTCCAATATAAAATACAGCTTATCTGCATTCATGATATTACAATTCTCTTTAATGCTTCTCTTAATCTTTTCAGCAATCACCATCAGAGGTAGGGTAGTATCTCTAAACACTATGTCATTGCATTCACACCTTAGTTTCCAAATAAAATGAGGGGAAATGATGTTCCACAACAACCTATCCATAGGAACCATAATATTTCTCCACTAAATGAATAAATTCTCCATATTATTCAAGAAAACCTAGAAAATCTTCTAGCATTGCAAGGTAAGACACCAAACTTCCCAGGAGTACTGACATTAAACAACCATATGATAAATTGATTCCTTAACATTCTTACACAGAAAACATCTGTTAAGAAGAATCATGCCTCTCTTTTGGAGATTTTCAATAGTAAGAATCTTATTCTGCAAAACAAGCCAATAAAAAATGTTAATTTTAGGAATTAACCATTTATCACAAACCTGGGCCCAAAAGGGAGGAGGATTCGGTGGCTTCAACAAAATCTCAGTGGCAGAAGCAACAGATTAGACTCCAGAAGGGAGCATTCCCCAAATCAGATCGTCCTCCTTGGTGGAGTCCACTTTCCAAACATTCAGATCCAACATCAAAGGCTTGAGCGAGAAATCTACAGCAAATAGGTCAACCCAAGACTGGCTCTCCCAGTAATCTTTAACCCACGGACCAAATCTCTATAAGAATATATCAATAAAAGCCTGGAGGGAAGGAATAGAATTTAGAGGAAAATATTTAAGCCAACAATATTCTCAAAATTTAATTCTCCTACCAGTAAACAAAAGCCACTTAGTACCCTTGAAATTCGTCTCCTTTTCTTGATGTATACAATTCAAAAAAACTGAGCCCTGCACCTTCACATAAGACCACATAAAATATGATATATGAGGGAAGAAGTAGAGATATTTGTTTTGAATAATTTCATTCCACTCTTTTTTCTCACCATAGATTCGCCAAATCTTCTTAGCCAGGAGAGCGTGATTGGTAACTCTTGAAGGGCGGATCCTGAAGCCTCCCAAATTCTTCAGAGTGTAGAGCTTGTCCCGAGAAACTAAAGCCAATCTCTTTCTTTCTTCAACCCATGTCCAAAGAAAATTTCTCTAAATCAACTCTATTATATCAACCACTTTACCAGGGATTTTAAACAGACTAAGGACATAGATAGAAAGAATCTACAGAGAAGTCTTCATAAGTTGAAGATTTCCCACTTGACTTAATAGAGCTCCCTTCTAGCTAGGTAATTTCCTATTGAATCTTTCCACAATACCAGCCCAAAAAGAGTCAGGAGGTTTTAAGCCCAAAGGTAGACCAAGGTAGGTGGCAGGCAAAACACCATTTTTGCATCCAATAATTCTGGCTATTCTATGTTGTCTTTCCTTTGGCATATTAATGAAATACAAAGAGCTCTTATTCAAATTAACAATTTGACTAGTAGCCCGAGAATAAATTGAGAGAGCGTGTTTAATCATTCTGGCCTCCTGGATGGTAGAAGACCCCATAATAACAATGTCATCCACAAATTTCTCATGGGAGAAAGACCTGGAAGCAAAGGGAGGAGTGAATAATTAGGAAGAAGAGCCATTCACAATAACCGCAGCCATCGATGTACTAATAAGATGGGAAACCAGATGCAAGAATTTATCACAAAAACCAAAAGATTGAAGAATCTTGATCAAAAAATCCCATTCCACCTAGTCATAAGCATTTGAGAGATCGAGCTTCAACATGAAACCATAGTTGTTAGAGGAGTGGGTAGAATGAATGATTTCATACACCTTCATAATGGAATCAAGAATTTGCCTGTCAGGAACTAAACCACTCTGATGGGGGGAAATGATATGGGGGAGGATAGCCAACAATCTAAGAGTGAGAACCTTGGAGAAGATTTTATACACCGAGTTACATAAACTGATTAGCCTAAAGGAATCAACAGAATCAGCACCAGGAGATTTGGGAATCAGGCAATGAAAGTAGCATTAATTTCTTTAAGCATAGCTCTTGACATAGCATTAATTTCTTAAAGATGTAGTGCAAGGCAGGAGATTCCTCGATGGAGATGTCCTAGACCCCAAAAAATATCCACACAATAGAATATAATAACAATACAAAGATTTTGAACCACACAATGCCAAAACTCATAATAGAATTATCATATTTTCATCCAACATGCTCGGCTGTAAGGCCTTCCGGGTTACAGCCAAATACAATGCAATTCCAATAGTAACTTTGCAAGATCCCTCAAGATCCAATCCAAACCCTAGCCACACTATGGTAGAAACCTCCAGGAAGATCTAAACTTGT
>MU223176.1:118108-128560 GCA_018584345.1 Thuja plicata | reverse complement strand
TTTCATCCAACATGCCCGGCTGTAAGGCCTTCCGGGTTACGGCCAAATACAATGCAATTCCAATAGTAACTTTGCAAGATCCCTCAAGATCCAATCCAAACCCTAGCCACACTATGGTAGAAACCTCGAGGAAGATCTAAACTTGTGCCCGCAAGCCCTCCAAACAATCTCCTTGTTTCCCAAGCCACAACTACTAGTTCTCCTCAAAATTCTCTCCTCTACCTCTTCCTCTTCTCCAAGATGGATGAAAAATGATCCTAAAGACTTCCCCCACAATCCCTACTTATACCAATCTAAGCCACAGGTTGGCCTTGAACATAAATTAAATACAAACACATAAATTAAATGCCACAAGTCAGCCAACAACAACAATTAAATGCCCAAAATTAATGTCTTAGTAAAATCGCAATATCTCCTAGCTCCGAATGAATTAGAACTCCTTCTTCAAACCGTAGGTAGAAATATAGGCCCTCTTCAATCCCTAAAATTTTCATCCTCTAACTCTTTGTGGAAAATTACTTATATGGCCTGTAATAGGCACCAAATTCCTAAGCAAGGCCGAGCTCCTCCTAGGCCATGCTGAGCAACCAAGACCATGCCAAGTTCCATTAAATACATCAAAACCAATTACCCAAGACCCAAGTAGGTTTATCCAACTCTACCAAACCCCTCACATATGAAAATAAGTCCACACGACTCCATCAAATCTCCCAAACATGCAGGATAGCCAACTACCCTGGGATGCTCTTGCATCAGAGAACCTTGGAGAAGATTTTATACACCGAGTTATATAAACTGATCAGCCTAAAGGAATCAACAGAATCAACACTAGGAGATTTGGGAATCAGGCAGTGAAAGTAGCATTAATTTCTTTAAGCATACCTCTTAACCCAAGGAATTCTTTGATATCATTGCAGATATCCCGACCCACAATGTGCCAAAATTTATGGAAAAAGAACAAGGGAAACCCGTATGGGCTCGGGGACTTAGCACCCTCAAAAGAGAAACCAGCAAGCTTAATTTCCTCCAAGGAGGGGATAGCAGGAAACTTTTTATTAGTAACATCATCCAGAATGGAAGGTATAGAATCAAGAAGCAAGGCTTGGTTAACCAGGGAAAGCGAATGATCTTTAGATAAAAGGGAAGAAAAAAAGTCAACCATAGCCAAAGAAATGTCCTTATCATTACTTACCACACCCAAATCCACCCTGAGTCTAGAAATTCTATTGGAAGCTCTATGTTTGGAGGCTATCATGTGGAAGAACCTGGTGTTCTTATCTCCAGCTTTGAGCCAAAGTGATCTAGACCTTTGTCTCTAGTACACTTCCTCCTTTGAAATTATGTTATGGGTTTTGGCCAAAAGTGTCATCTCCTTATCCTTAAGGTCTTGAGACATGCCTATATGCTGGATAGTACCCCGAATAACATCAAGCTCCTTTTTTAGATCAAGCTTAGCTTTAAAGATGTCACCGAAAACTCCCTTACTCTAAGATTTAATATGTAGTTTAATATGCTGGAGTTTCTTAGACACCCTAAACATAGCAGAACCCCAAATGTTAACATTCCACCAATCCCTAATTCTCTTCTCAATCTTCGGGTAATCAGTCCACATTTTGTCAAATTTGAAGGGGAGATTTCTCTTAACCTTCATTGGATGAGCAACAAAAGAGAAAGGGAAGTGATTGGACCCAACCTTCATGAGAGAGGAAAGCGAGTAGCAAAAGCTATTGAACCAGCTTCCACAGATCAAGGCACAATCAAGACGAACCTGAATAAGGTCCACTCCAACTCTTCTATTAGACCAAGTTTAATTAACACCCTGAAGATCAATATCAATGAGAGCCTGTCTATTAACAAAATCCATTAGCTTGACTCTACCCTCTAGTTGACTCTCGCTATCAACCTCTCCAAAATTCTCATTATCTTTCAGAGGATGGTTAAAATCTCCCATAACCAATTAGGGAGAATCACTAAAAGAAAGTCTTTGGTTCTCAACCAACTTCCAATATTTAGCCCTACCATCTTTGGAGTTGGGAGCATAGATATTAGTAGTAACCAATTCAAAATCAGACTTGACGTGGAGAAATTTAATGCTCAGACAATTCAAATCATTATTTAAAACTTCACCTCTAATATTATTCTAATTCCAAAAGACAACAATGCCACTCGAGGCTCCATCAGAACTAGAGCCAGCAACACCACCATTTTTTAAGATACTAACTTTTTCAACCTTATCTTTCACCATCTTGGTCTCCTGAACAAGGATGATATCAGGTTTGTGATCTCTAACCAAGTTCCTAAGTGTATCCTTCTTATGGGAGGCATTCAACCCCCTTATATTCCATGAAATGACTTTAAATTCTTAACCGATGTACAAACTTCCTTGATGGTCAACTGGTTACCATCCGCAATATCATATTTTTGTTTCTCTTTCTCTAATATCTTTTTTTGAGATTCTTCTTGGGGTTGTTTTCTGAGATCCAACATCTGCCTTCAAGCGTTGAACCTTAGATCCCCCATCGGCTTTACTATTGGTAATAACACCCTTAGAGCTAGGAGTTGAAAGCTTTTTCTGCTATTTTTTGTGCTTCTTCCCTATATTAGTGGTCCAAAGAGATCCATTCAGGTCTAGAATATCCAGACCATCATGAGATATATATTCATCTCCACTTCCAGACTAGGTGTCAGGAATAGAGGAAAAATCCTCCTCCTCCGACATTTCAAGATATCTTGGGGAGGAGTCCTCCCCCATCACATCACAATCTGACTGAGCAGTATGCAAGGCTCCTTCCACATTGAGTTACAAATCCTTGAGGCTAATATCATCATCCTAGATAGGAATGACAACCTCCACAGGAACCTCCTTCATCAAAGAGTCTGAGACATGGGTAACAAAATCCAAAAATTCCCCCTCTTCCAGGTCAGGATGACCATTAGATTCGACCATGTCTCCTTGGCTTCCTTCTAGAACTGAATCAACTTTGTTGACGCTAACATCTTCAGCTATAAAAAGAGGATTTTTCTCCTTCCAAATATGTTTGGACTCCTTAGGAGGATTTGGGCCAAAAACCGCTATCTTAGGATCCTTTTTTACTTTCTTAAGACAGTTTTTTTGCCTAGTGACCCATTTTATGACACACAAAACAGGAAAAGGGAAGAGATTCAAATTCCACTTCCTACTTCCTAATACCTAATTTTGAGTTAATATTGATAACCGAAGGAAGGTTATCAAATTGGAAAATATTGACACAAATCCTAGTAAAAACCAGACGGGACTTGGTTGTTGTCATCATGTCAATTGAAAGAAGCTCCCCACAAAAAGTGGATGCTAAGCCCTTAAAGACTTCCTCATTCTAGTATTCAAGAGGCAAGCCAGTAAATCTGACCTAGACCTAGGTGGCCTTGATGAAATTTTTAGAGTAATCCCAGTTTGGATCCCATTTGTGGAAGGCTACAACCATTCTACCAAACATCCAAGGACCCCCACATAGTACATAATCCATATCTTTCTTATTAGAGAAGGAGAAGGACAAAAAACCCTTAGGTAAAGCGACGATGTCCACCTGACCCTTCAAAATCCATCTTTTCATAACATAAGATCTAACCAATTCAATATTGGGTCGAGGGCCCAGGAACTTGCCAACCAGAGTGAACTCCATAGAAGAAATAGAGTGATCCACCAGAGTATCTCGAACAAAAATAACAACTTCACTAGCGAGGAAACCTACCTTAATAACCCCCTGTAGAAGAAGAGGGCTTTCCTGCCTGATTAGCTCCCCAGATTTTTGACCACTTTTTAGTGGTGGAGGGGTTGACCTCGAAACACTCAGTGCATGTCTCTTCTCAGGTCCCCACTAGTGGGTCCTTGGAAACTATCTTCTTCTCCACCAAAGAAGGACTAGGCCCGTTCCCTAAGATATTCTCACTAGCATCTAGTGGGCCAAGAATCGAAGGTTGTGACAACACTTCCTTCGAGGAATCACGGGTACGCCCAACTTGGGCAAGGAGAAAGCCGTGACAACTTGGCAAGGAGGAAGATTCTCCTTACCATACAGAGAATAATTTGAGACCAACATCACCAGACCCAAAATAGGTATTGGAGAGCTAGCCGAAGGATAAACCATGTCCACCATGACATTCTCCAGACCTGCACCAAAACCAGATCACCATGGCTGACTGGGGAACTCTTGAAATTTGAACAATCTTTCTCGCTCGAAGCCTCTCCCATCTCATTCGAGTTGTCATTTAGAAAAAAAAAAACATAAACATTAGGAGGAGATGTGTATTTTTCTCATACTTAGAAGGAATTAAAAAAATTACTCAAAAAAATAATTTTGCCCAAATAAAAATTTGATTCCTACAAAAGCTAAGTTAAATTATTTCATGATAGAAGGTATACTTTAAATTTAAAAAACAATATTTCTTATGTCTCTATTTTACATTGTAGAAAGGACAATTCTGCTGCTACTGATTGCGCAGACCATAGCTTGCAAATCCAAATCCATCAAAATAAAATAAGACCATTTTGATAAATTCCATTTTCATCCTTCCAATGTACACTTGAAGATGACACATAGATGCCAAATACTTACAATATTCTCACCACTTGGTATTCAAAATGAAAATTTTCATCCTTCCAAATATTCTACACTTGAAGATGACACTCCATCATACTCGCCTCTTAGTCTTCAAAATAAAAATCACATGAACGTCAAGACAATGTACATATTTATTTATCTATTTACATGGTTGACACTCACCATTTTGATAACCATAGCAATTGTTCTAAATTTGTTTATATTTTAAACTATAGATGACAATAGCATTTATATTTCTTCTTTATACTACCTTACATTTTGTACTATGCCGACAAAGAAGTGTTCAGATTTCAACAGAACAAACATATGACTATAAATAAGTCAAATCTTTTGTGCGTGGTTGAACAAAAGACATTTAAGATGACTGAAATTTTTAGATCCTCATACATTTAAGATATTGTACGTCTATCAACTTTTCCATATCAGCGGGATGGGCATGACCGGACAAAATATTGGAGCAAAATTGAACACAAAACTGAATGTATCATAAAAATTCTTGTATGTTTACTGGAAACTAATAATAATGATGTTTTATGTATGAAAATTCTTTTATGTAACAGGGTAAAATATGAGTTTCATAGAGGGTTTGTTCCAGCCTAATGATATGGCTTATAAATCTTTCAAATTATTATTAAAAACAAACATTGCCAAAATAGTATTGTGGCTTATAAATTATAGATAACTGACGCTACATGCACAACTAGAAGATCTTCATACATTTCTACACCTTTTGATTAGCTGTTTACACTTTAGATAGTTAATTAGTTTACAATCAGTTAGTTGTTTTCGTTTTACTGTTATTTATATGCATTTACCAATGCATTGGATTCTTTTGTTAGCTTCGTAATCTTCAGAAGTCATCGTGTAACAATTGGAAGTATAGCGAATGCAAAGTGCATTAACATTTAGATAGAAAAATAAAATTGTTATTTGTATCAGAGTAGGTATTTCTTCACCATATTTTTGTCTTTGTAATCTATAACAAGGGAAGGTAAGGGAAATACTTTAAATTATACAATGATTGATTTAAGAGAATAAAAATTACTAGATGTATTGCTATTCTTCTACTTGATCTATCGGCACTTGTAGAGACCTCGACATTTGTGCTAAGGAAGCCTCTAGCTTCCCTTCCAATATCTTCTCTACTTCACTCATGCTTGGCCTCTGATTCTCATCATCTTGAATGCAGCGACCCCCAACCAAAATGACTCTTCTTACCTCTTCGATATTCTTGTCACTTGCTATCCTTGCATCAAAAATGCGTATTATGTTCCCACCTTGCACTTGCGATGAAGCCCAAGAAGGAATGTACAACCTGCTTCTCTCCTCCACTGTTAAATCCATATTCCTACGACCAGATATAATTTCATGTAATGTCATGCCAAAAATGTATACATCCACCTTAGGAGTGATCGGAAGGCTGGAGATCCACTCAAGGGCCAGGTATCCTGGAGTTCCTCTTATGGTTGTCAATACATGGCTGAAATCTCTCCCCAACACCTTTTCCAACCAAAAATTAGCAATCTTCAGGTTGATGTCGTCATCCAGAAGAATATTTTCAGGCTTAATATTATAGTGAATGATCTAATCCCTGCATTCCTCATGGAGATAGAATAATCCTCATGCAGTTCCCACTGTAGTCTGAAATCGGGTCTTCCAATCCAGCACCTTATCTGCTTCTTTCTCTTCTATAAAGAGAGGAATTTAGAGAGTCGTTGGGCATGTGGGCATACACCAGTAACCTTCGTGAGCCTTCTGTTCAAAATCCTTATAGCCTTACCAAATTCATATGTTGTAGATTACCGATGGTGTTTATTTCTGCATGAAATTGCTTCTTTGCGCTTCCTGAACCCTCCAATCTCTTAACCGCCAGAGTTCCTTTGAACACCAAACCGAATGCTCCTCTTCCCAACTTATGTTTGAAATTCCCATTTGCAATTCACAGTTCTTTGTAAGTGAACATTTTGAGCATGATTGGCATGTCCTCTTCTACTCTTTTATTCTACAGCCCTCACCATTTCCAAAGAACAAGTGCGACCAAGAGGAGAGATACGGAGAAAGCCGCGGCTGAAAGAAGTAAAATAAAAAGTGTAGGGGATTTTCTACTTCTCTCTGATTTTGAGATTGGCAAATCCAAAGAAGCCAGCCTAATGAAGATGGATTGACTATATGATGAACCACTCATTTTGAATAAATCATGAAACCTGAGTCTACAGATAGGTGGATCATAAACTACAAATGCAAAAGCTATGTAGGAGAAATTGTGGAGACAAGTAGTCCTGCAACCATCCATAGTTGGCTTGTTCTTGTATGAGACAGATTGTTCTTCGGGCAAGGATTAATTCTTGGCTTCGAAGAAGCTGTCTGTGGTTCCCGCTGGTGCAAAGCACTGCAGGGGTTTTTTCCTAGTACACCCTATTGACCACCAACCCTAAGAATCATTGTTGGGTGTGTAACCCTCAACACAACTGCACACATCATTTGCATTGTAGAGGGCATATGCACCGCAAATTTCATACTCACTTCATTGACCTTGGTATGTCAACCAACCCTCATTCCAAGTACCATCATTCAGCCCGTAGTAAACTTTTAACTGGCCATTGTCATCTACTAGCTCCCGCGCTCTCACAATATTTCCCCACGGCCATAATATGTTCTGAAAGTAGAATCTTGAAGGAGAAACCCTCACACAAGAACTGTTGTATCCACTAGTATAATAATTTGTCTTTGGAACATTGGTAAAATAACTCCCACTCCACTCTCTAGTGTGTTGGAAACACTGAGAGGGGGGGGTGAATCAATGTTTAGCTAATTATTCAAATTCAGCAACTTAAACATAAATAAAATATACATTCAATGAAGCTTAACACAAGAACACATTAAACTTCATATGATTACGAGGAAACCTTGATTAGAGGAAAACCTCGGTGGGAATTAGTACCCACAAATATTGTACTACTATAATGAACATGTTAAAGTTCCTTTGCCCTGTTAGAAGCAGTCTTTACAATATGAGTACAATGACCTGGTTAAGGGTCTGACCCAGTTAGGAGTCTTTTACAAATAACCCTATTAGGGGTGAGGACTCACTATCCAAGAGATCACTGCTCAAAGAGAAAGAAGGCTACAACCTCCTGAGAATAGATATGCACTATATCCAAAAGTGAACTGTTGTATGTGACACAAATGTCTGATCAGTTCTAGTTACGTGCTTATGCTCTTAAATTCTTTAAGGGCTCTATCTCATACTGATATCTTCATACTTCTTTTCTATACATCTTCTCTGACTATTTCAATGACATGCCAAATGTATCTTTGCATTACATATATATATCTTTATGCCTGAATAGACACGACTATAAACAAGACCTTAGTCGGCCCAAAAACATAATCCACAACGCTTCCAAACAAATTGGATTAAGCATGCTTACAAAAATGTTTAATACATGATTACAAACTTATTACAATAGGCGCTTATCCTTTACATAACAAAAGATTACACGCTAATCAAAACAATGAAGTCGGCTTCATACTATGTATTCTGGACTATTGGTGTACTTGTTCTTTCTATAACTTGTCCGTATTTCCATTCCGTACCATGCGTGTATAGGGTAAGCATAATAACAGACCATAGAGCTTAAGTCTAAACTCGCATAACCTGAGATGATTGTACACATGTGTGCTAATGCCCTGATTGACTGCAAGTCATTGTTCTATTCTGTCTTCTACACTTAGTCAATTTCCAGTTCATAGTTTACTGTCAAAAATTCATATGACTTTGTTGCCATAATGACAACAAAAAATAAGGCATATAATCCCTAGGAGTCAACTTGCCAACAATCTCTCCCTTTGTCATTAATGGCAATAAAGGAATGTGGCCAAGTTACTCAAAATTGACTAACACAAAGACTGTATATCATTATACTTTATAATATATACTACTCCCCATATATACACATATTCCTTGTATATTACTCCCCCTTTGACATTAATGACAAAGGTGTTAAAATTGTAAGTCTCTAGATACTTACTCCATATATACATCTGGATATACAACCTGAAGATTCTTTATCTCTTGCTGCCAGAATGCCTTTATTGCATCAACTGTCTAGAGATGGGCGCATAGAGCATACGTGAGCTTCTCCATTTTTATCAGGTTCATGCAGGGACCTTGATCATATGTGACAATAGTGGCATCAATCTGTTTGATGTTCTCATCTAGAACTCCTAAGGAGGGCGCAAGTGCATTTCTCAACTGAGTTTGCCGGGTCCTTATCTTATTGATCTCCATTTTAGCTTTTTCTATCTTGTCAAGCTGACCTTGATATATACTATTATAGATGTTCATGTCTTGCATGGATGTCTCAACTGATTTCCTAACACTATCAACCAAGATATCTGCCTCCTCTATCTTCTTGATATGTTCAGAGGTGAATTTCACCCTGTCCATGCAGTTGGCTATTACATTTCTGCCTTTAGCTGCAAACTCTTTCAACATAGACTGACCACTCTTTAATGACTTTAAATCTAAGGAAAAATTCTTTAGTAGTTCATTCAATCTTTCCTTTTTGTACTCATCTTCTGTAATTCTAGTAGCTGAGTCTACTAAGCTTGTAAGATGTGCTTTGAAGCTTGTTAGTATACTGTCTATATCATCAACTGATTGAATTTTTGCTACTTTCTTGTCTGCAGGTACTAGGTCATTTAGCATGTTTATTGATTCTAAGAAGAAAGGGTTGCTCATAACCTATTTTTCTTTGGCCTTTTCCATGGCTAGGACACTGATCTTGATCAAGTCTTCTTCTCCCCAAGCATCCAGACTTGCTGACTCAGGAGTTAAACTTGACAACAATGAGGTAGATGGTTGAATGGATGGTGTGAATATGGTATTCTGACTAGTATCCATGCATTCACTTTTAACTGGGATCTCCATGACTGGTGTCTCATTATTTTAATTATCTTCCTCTTTTTTCAAGTCTGTTGAATCTATAGAGGGAACTTTATCTTGTTGCAAAGATGTATCATTAGTGCATGCCTTCTCTGTCTCTTCCGAGTTCACAAATGCTTTTTCAACTTTATCCATATCATTATCAGAAGCGGTCATAGATATCTTGATATCATCAATCACTATAGTATCCCCTGAATCTTTTTCTATATCAGAGGCTATTGAGACTGAGGGTGCTGAAACCTATAGACCTATCTTAGGTGCATTATGAACTACTGGTTCTGCAATCTATTTAGGAGGAACTAGAATTGCCTTAGTTGTAGGCACTGTTGATGGATACATATGTCTATCTAGAAATACCTTCTCAAATGCTTTATGAGTCTCTTCACCAACCAGATCATACTCCTTGTTCATGATATGAAGAATTCTTGTATTGGTTCTTAGGTGCGGCTTTAATAAATCTAACAAAATGACTTTCTCATCATGCGAGCACACCAGGAGAAGACTGTCCAATGTTTCTTCTCTTATCCTCATGTCCTCTTCAATTGCTTGCCTCTTTAACATATCAAGTATGTTCCATACCTTGTTTGGTATGACAATCTTGAGTTCCAATACAGTCCTTTTGAACTTAATCATATGAGAGATGATAATAGAATAAATCTCTGATATGTCAATCTCTTTATATTTGTCATATACATTCTTGAGAGACTCTAGTCTTCCTTCATTGACAATTATGTTCCTTAAGACATTAAGACTAGGTCTTAAACCTACCTCAGGAGGTGCTTGTGTGTTCTTTACCTTGCTCCTTGTAGTTCTTGAGGATGGATGACTAGTGGGTGCTTGCTTCCTTCCTCTAGACTTCTTGCTAGGTACTGATGGTGGAGATGCATCCAGATCAATGGTGGTTGA